>JAANHX010000461.1:0-140225 GCA_011320135.1 Phytophthora betacei | reverse complement strand
GGAGCAAGCCGAATTAAGAGACGCACATGATGGCTAGATGTTATAGTGAAAGGTGCGATGCACCATCGGAGCGTAAGAGGGCTGTAGGGTCGTGTAAACGCCGTAAGAGATAGCAGACGCTGATAGAGCAAAAGGAGGCAAAGAAGTGCTCCCTGCCAGGCTCGAACTGGCGACCTTCAGATTATGAGACTGACGCTCTACCAACTGAGCCAAAGGAGCATCATAACTCAACAACAGCCACCACGCCAACCAAATCAACTAACGCATCAAATGCAAGACATACGCACGCTCCGCACGAACAAGCATCGTCACCACCACCGCAGGCGTATCGGTGACCGTCTCCTGGTCTTCTTCGGCTGATACGAAGTGTCACAGACCCAATACACTCCAAAAGATCTCATCCCTCCCCGACGTCAGCCTCGCATTTCACGCACTTTACCGCTACTCATCAGTGTGGTTGTGGTGCATCCTCGGTCACAAATGCCAGAGCCAATCTTCTAGTCAAAGGTATGGCTGGCGCATTTCGCATCGGACCAATCGCCACGACGACGCCTCCGCCACGCCGTCATTTTTGTGTGGGAATTGCAATGTGTCGTACGTCTCTGCGGCGCTTACGACGACACCGATTGCCTTTGAGTAACGGTTCACGATAAACCGAGAGCTTCCAAATTGCGAACTCCCCACTCGGACGTGAACTCGAGCCAACGAGGATGGCAACGGGGAGCAAGCCGAATTAAGAGACGCACATGATGGCTAGATGTTATAGTGAAAGGTGCGATGCACCATCGGAGCGTAAGAGGCTGTAGGGGTCGTGTAAACGCCGTAAGAGATAGCAGACGCTGATAGAGCAAAAGGAGGCAAAGAAGTGCTCCCTGCCAGGCTCGAACTGGCGACCTTCAGATTATGAGACTGACGCTCTACCAACTGAGCCAAAGGAGCATCATAACTCAACAACAGCCACCACGCCAACCAAATCAACTAACGCATCAAATGCAAGACATACGCACGCTCCGCACGAACAAGCATCGTCACCACCACCGCAGGCGTATCGGTGACCGTCTCCTGGTCTTCTTCGGCTGATACGAAGTGTCACAGACCCAATACACTCCAAAAGATCTCATCCCTCCCCGACGTCAGCCTCGCATTTCACGCACTTTACCGCTACTCATCAGTGTGGTTGTGGTGCATCCTCGGTCACAAATGCCAGAGCCAATCTTCTAGTCAAAGTGATGGCTGGCGCATTTCGCATCGGACCAATCGCCACGACGACGCCTCCGCCACGCCGTCATTTTTGTGTGGGAATTGCAATGTGTCGTACGCCTCTGCGGCGCTTACGACGACACCGATTGCCTTTGAGTAACGGTTCACGATAAACCGAGAGCTTCCAAATTGCGAACTCCCCACTCGGACGTGAACTCGAGCCAACGAGGATGGCAACGGGGAGCAAGCCGAATTAAGAGGCGCACATGATGGCTAGATGTTATAGTGAAAGGTGCGATGCACCATCGGAGCGTAAGAGGCTGTAGGGGTCGTGTAAACGCCGTAAGAGATAGCAGACGCTGATAGAGCAAAAGGAGGCAAAGAAGTGCTCCCTGCCAGGCTCGAACTGGCGACCTTCAGATTATGAGACTGACGCTCTACCAACTGAGCCAAAGGAGCATCATAACTCAACAACAGCCACCACGCCAACCAAATCAACTAACGCATCAAATGCAAGACATACGCACGCTCCGCACGAACAAGCATCGTCACCACCACCGCAGGCGTATCGGTGACCGTCTCCTGGTCTTCTTCGGCTGATACGAAGTGTCACAGACCCAATACACTCCAAAAGATCTCATCCCTCCCCGACGTCAGCCTCGCATTTCACGCACTTTACCGCTACTCATCAGTGTGGTTGTGGTGCATCCTCGGTCACAAATGCCAGAGCCAATCTTCTAGTCAAAGTGATGGCTGGCGCATTTCGCATCGGACCAATCGCCACGACGACGCCTCCGCCACGCCGTCATTTTTGTGTGGGAATTGCAATGTGTCGTACGTCTCTGCGGCGCTTACGACGACACCGATTGCCTTTGAGTAACGGTTCACGATAAACCGAGAGCTTCCAAATTGCGAACTCCCCACTCGGACGTGAACTCGAGCCAACGAGGATGGCAACGGGGAGCAAGCCGAATTAAGAGACGCACATGATGGCTAGATGTTATAGTGAAAGGTGCGATGCACCATCGGAGCGTAAGAGGCTGTAGGGGTCGTGTAAACGCCGTAAGAGATAGCAGACGCTGATAGAGCAAAAGGAGGCAAAGAAGTGCTCCCTGCCAGGCTCGAACTGGCGACCTTCAGATTATGAGACTGACGCTCTACCAACTGAGCCAAAGGAGCATCATAACTCAACAACAGCCACCACGCCAACCAAATCAACTAACGCATCAAATGCAAGACATACGCACGCTCCGCACGAACAAGCATCGTCACCACCACCGCAGGCGTATCGGTGACCGTCTCCTGGTCTTCTTCGGCTGATACGAAGTGTCACAGACCCAATACACTCCAAAAGATCTCATCCCTCCCCGACGTCAGCCTCGCATTTCACGCACTTTACCGCTACTCATCAGTGTGGTTGTGGTGCATCCTCGGTCACAAATGCCAGAGCCAATCTTCTAGTCAAAGTGATGGCTGGCGCATTTCGCATCGGACCAATCGCCACGACGACGCCTCCGCCACGCCGTCATTTTTGTGTGGGAATTGCAATGTGTCGTACGTCTCTGCGGCGCTTACGACGACACCGATTGCCTTTGAGTAACGGTTCACGATAAACCGAGAGCTTCCAAATTGCGAACTCCCCACTCGGACGTGAACTCGAGCCAACGAGGATGGCAACGGGGAGCAAGCCGAATTAAGAGACGCACATGATGGCTAGATGTTATAGTGAAAGGTGCGATGCACCATCGGAGCGTAAGAGGCTGTAGGGGTCGTGTAAACGCCGTAAGAGATAGCAGACGCTGATAGAGCAAAAGGAGGCAAAGAAGTGCTCCCTGCCAGGCTCGAACTGGCGACCTTCAGATTATGAGACTGACGCTCTACCAACTGAGCCAAAGGAGCATCATAACTCAACAACAGCCACCACGCCAACCAAATCAAAATACGCATCACCTGCAAGACATACGCACGCTCCGCACGAACAAGCATCGTCACCACCACCGCAGGCGTATCGGTGACCGTCTCCTGGTCTTCTTCGGCTGATACGAAGTGTCACAGACCCACTTCACTCCAAAAGATCTCATCCCTCCCCGACGTCAGCCTCGCATTTCACGCACTTTACCGCTACTCATCAGTGTGGTTGTGGTGCATCCTCGGTCACAAATGCCAGAGCCAATCTTCTAGTCAAAGTGATGGCTGGCGCATTTCGCATCGGACCAATCGCCACGACGACGCCTCCGCCACGCCGTCATTTTTGTGTGGGAATTGCAATGTGTCGTACGTCTCTGCGGCGCTTACGACGACACCGATTGCCTTTGAGTAACGGTTCACGATAAACCGAGAGCTTCCAAATTGCGAACTCCCCACTCGGACGTGAACTCGAGCCAACGAGGATGGCAACGGGGAGCAAGCCGAATTAAGAGACGCACATGATGGCTAGATGTTATAGTGAAAGGTGCGATGCACCATCGGAGCGTAAGAGGCTGTAGGGGTCGTGTAAACGCCGTAAGAGATAGCAGACGCTGATAGAGCAAAAGGAGGCAAAGAAGTGCTCCCTGCCAGGCTCGAACTGGCGACCTTCAGATTATGAGACTGACGCTCTACCAACTGAGCCAAAGGAGCATCATAACTCAACAACAGCCACCACGCCAATCAAATCAAAATACGCATCACCTGCAAGACATACGCACGCTCCGCACGAACAAGCATCGTCACCACCACCGCAGGCGTATCGGTGACCGTCTCCTGGTCTTCTTCGGCTGATACGAAGTGTCACAGACCCACTTCACTCCAAAAGATCTCATCCCTCCCCGACGTCAGCCTCGCATTTCACGCACTTTACCGCTACTCATCAGTGTGGTTGTGGTGCATCCTCGGTCACAAATGCCAGAGCCAATCTTCTAGTCAAAGTGATGGCTGGCGCATTTCGCATCGAACCAATCGCCACGACGACGCCTCCGCCACGCCGTCATTTTTGTGTGGGAATTGCAATGTGTCGTACGCCTCTGCGGCGCTTACGACGACACCGATTGCCTTTGAGTAACGGTTCACGATAAACCGAGAGCTTCCAAATTGCGAACTCCCCACTCGGACGTGAACTCGAGCCAACGAGGATGGCAACGGGGAGCAAGCCGAATTAAGAGACGCACATGATGGCTAGATGTTATAGTGAAAGGTGCGATGCACCATCGGAGCGTAAGAGGCTGTAGGGGTCGTGTAAACGCCGTAAGAGATAGCAGACGCTGATAGAGCAAAAGGAGGCAAAGAAGTGCTCCCTGCCAGGCTCGAACTGGCGACCTTCAGATTATGAGACTGACGCTCTACCAACTGAGCCAAAGGAGCATCATAACTCAACAACAGCCACCACGCCAACCAAATCAAAATACGCATCACCTGCAAGACATACGCACGCTCCGCACGAACAAGCATCGTCACCACCACCGCAGGCGTATCGGTGACCGTCTCCTGGTCTTCTTCGGCTGATACGAAGTGTCACAGACCCACTTCACTCCAAAAGATCTCATCCCTCCCCGACGTCAGCCTCGCATTTCACGCACTTTACCGCTACTCATCAGTGTGGTTGTGGTGCATCCTCGGTCACAAATGCCAGAGCCAATCTTCTAGTCAAAGTGATGGCTGGCGCATTTCGCATCGGACCAATCGCCACGACGACGCCTCCGCCACGCCGTCATTTTTGTGTGGGAATTGCAATGTGTCGTACGCCTCTGCGGCGCTTACGACGACACCGATTGCCTTTGAGTAACGGTTCACGATAAACCGAGAGCTTCCAAATTGCGAACTCCCCACTCGGACGTGAACTCGAGCCAACGAGGATGGCAACGGGGAGCAAGCCGAATTAAGAGGCGCACATGATGGCTAGATGTTATAGTGAAAGGTGCGATGCACCATCGGAGCGTAAGAGGCTGTAGGGGTCGTGTAAACGCCGTAAGAGATAGCAGACGCTGATAGAGCAAAAGGAGGCAAAGAAGTGCTCCCTGCCAGGCTCGAACTGGCGACCTTCAGATTATGAGACTGACGCTCTACCAACTGAGCCAAAGGAGCATCATAACTCAACAACAGCCACCACGCCAACCAAATCAACTAACGCATCAAATGCAAGACATACGCACGCTCCGCACGAACAAGCATCGTCACCACCACCGCAGGCGTATCGGTGACCGTCTCCTGGTCTTCTTCGGCTGATACGAAGTGTCACAGACCCAATACACTCCAAAAGATCTCATCCCTCCCCGACGTCAGCCTCGCATTTCACGCACTTTACCGCTACTCATCAGTGTGGTTGTGGTGCATCCTCGGTCACAAATGCCAGAGCCAATCTTCTAGTCAAAGTGATGGCTGGCGCATTTCGCATCGGACCAATCGCCACGACGACGCCTCCGCCACGCCGTCATTTTTGTGTGGGAATTGCAATGTGTCGTACGTCTCTGCGGCGCTTACGACGACACCGATTGCCTTTGAGTAACGGTTCACGATAAACCGAGAGCTTCCAAATTGCGAACTCCCCACTCGGACGTGAACTCGAGCCAACGAGGATGGCAACGGGGAGCAAGCCGAATTAAGAGACGCACATGATGGCTAGATGTTATAGTGAAAGGTGCGATGCACCATCGGAGCGTAAGAGGCTGTAGGGGTCGTGTAAACGCCGTAAGAGATAGCAGACGCTGATAGAGCAAAAGGAGGCAAAGAAGTGCTCCCTGCCAGGCTCGAACTGGCGACCTTCAGATTATGAGACTGACGCTCTACCAACTGAGCCAAAGGAGCATCATAACTCAACAACAGCCACCACGCCAACCAAATCAAAATACGCATCACCTGCAAGACATACGCACGCTCCGCACGAACAAGCATCGTCACCACCACCGCAGGCGTATCGGTGACCGTCTCCTGGTCTTCTTCGGCTGATACGAAGTGTCACAGACCCACTTCACTCCAAAAGATCTCATCCCTCCCCGACGTCAGCCTCGCATTTCACGCACTTTACCGCTACTCATCAGTGTGGTTGTGGTGCATCCTCGGTCACAAATGCCAGAGCCAATCTTCTAGTCAAAGTGATGGCTGGCGCATTTCGCATCGGACCAATCGCCACGACGACGCCTCCGCCACGCCGTCATTTTTGTGTGGGAATTGCAATGTGTCGTACGCCTCTGCGGCGCTTACGACGACACCGATTGCCTTTGAGTAACGGTTCACGATAAACCGAGAGCTTCCAAATTGCGAACTCCCCACTCGGACGTGAACTCGAGCCAACGAGGATGGCAACGGGGAGCAAGCCGAATTAAGAGACGCACATGATGGCTAGATGTTATAGTGAAAGGTGCGATGCACCATCGGAGCGTAAGAGGCTGTAGGGGTCGTGTAAACGCCGTAAGAGATAGCAGACGCTGATAGAGCAAAAGGAGGCAAAGAAGTGCTCCCTGCCAGGCTCGAACTGGCGACCTTCAGATTATGAGACTGACGCTCTACCAACTGAGCCAAAGGAGCATCATAACTCAACAACAGCCACCACGCCAACCAAATCAACTAACGCATCACCTGCAAGACATACGCACGCTCCGCACGAACAAGCATCGTCACCACCACCGCAGGCGTATCGGTGACCGTCTCCTGGTCTTCTTCGGCTGATACGAAGTGTCACAGACCCACTTCACTCCAAAAGATCTCATCCCTCCCCGACGTCAGCCTCGCATTTCACGCACTTTACCGCTACTCATCAGTGTGGTTGTGGTGCATCCTCGGTCACAAATGCCAGAGCCAATCTTCTAGTCAAAGTGATGGCTGGCGCATTTCGCATCGGACCAATCGCCACGACGACGCCTCCGCCACGCCGTCATTTTTGTGTGGGAATTGCAATGTGTCGTACGTCTCTGCGGCGCTTACGACGACACCGATTGCCTTTGAGTAACGGTTCACGATAAACCGAGAGCTTCCAAATTGCGAACTCCCCACTCGGACGTGAACTCGAGCCAACGAGGATGGCAACGGGGAGCAAGCCGAATTAAGAGACGCACATGATGGCTAGATGTTATAGTGAAAGGTGCGATGCACCATCGGAGCGTAAGAGGCTGTAGGGGTCGTGTAAACGCCGTAAGAGATAGCAGACGCTGATAGAGCAAAAGGAGGCAAAGAAGTGCTCCCTGCCAGGCTCGAACTGGCGACCTTCAGATTATGAGACTGACGCTCTACCAACTGAGCCAAAGGAGCATCATAACTCAACAACAGCCACCACGCCAATCAAATCAAAATACGCATCACCTGCAAGACATACGCACGCTCCGCACGAACAAGCATCGTCACCACCACCGCAGGCGTATCGGTGACCGTCTCCTGGTCTTCTTCGGCTGATACGAAGTGTCACAGACCCACTTCACTCCAAAAGATCTCATCCCTCCCCGACGTCAGCCTCGCATTTCACGCACTTTACCGCTACTCATCAGTGTGGTTGTGGTGCATCCTCGGTCACAAATGCCAGAGCCAATCTTCTAGTCAAAGTGATGGCTGGCGCATTTCGCATCGGACCAATCGCCACGACGACGCCTCCGCCACGCCGTCATTTTTGTGTGGGAATTGCAATGTGTCGTACGTCTCTGCGGCGCTTACGACGACACCGATTGCCTTTGAGTAACGGTTCACGATAAACCGAGAGCTTCCAAATTGCGAACTCCCCACTCGGACGTGAACTCGAGCCAACGAGGATGGCAACGGGGAGCAAGCCGAATTAAGAGACGCACATGATGGCTAGATGTTATAGTGAAAGGTGCGATGCACCATCGGAGCGTAAGAGGCTGTAGGGGTCGTGTAAACGCCGTAAGAGATAGCAGACGCTGATAGAGCAAAAGGAGGCAAAGAAGTGCTCCCTGCCAGGCTCGAACTGGCGACCTTCAGATTATGAGACTGACGCTCTACCAACTGAGCCAAAGGAGCATCATAACTCAACAACAGCCACCACGCCAATCAAATCAAAATACGCATCACCTGCAAGACATACGCACGCTCCGCACGAACAAGCATCGTCACCACCACCGTAGGCGTATCGGTGACCGTCTCCTGGTCTTCTTCGGCTGATACGAAGTGTCACAGACCCAATACACTCCAAAAGATCTCATCCCTCCCCGACGTCAGCCTCGCATTTCACGCACTTTACCGCTACTCATCAGTGTGGTTGTGGTGCATCCTCGGTCACAAATGCCAGAGCCAATCTTCTAGTCAAAGGTATGGCTGGCGCATTTCGCATCGAACCAATCGCCACGACGACGCCTCCGCCACGCCGTCATTTTTGTGTGGGAATTGCAATGTGTCGTATTTCTGTGCGGCGCTTACGACGACACCGATTGCCTTTGAGTAACGGTTCACGATAAACCGAGAGCTTCCAAATTGCGAACTCCCCACTCGGACGTGAACTCGAGCCAACGAGGATGGCAACGGGGAGCAAGCCGAATTAAGAGACGCACATGATGGCTAGATGTTATAGTGAAAGGTGCGATGCACCATCGGAGCGTAAGAGGCTGTAGGGGTCGTGTAAACGCCGTAAGAGATAGCAGACGCTGATAGAGCAAAAGGAGGCAAAGAAGTGCTCCCTGCCAGGCTCGAACTGGCGACCTTCAGATTATGAGACTGACGCTCTACCAACTGAGCCAAAGGAGCATCATAACTCAACAACAGCCACCACGCCAACCAAATCAAAATACGCATCACCTGCAAGACATACGCACGCTCCGCACGAACAAGCATCGTCACCACCACCGTAGGCGTATCGGTGACCGTCTCCTGGTCTTCTTCGGCTGATACGAAGTGTCACAGACCCAATACACTCCAAAAGATCTCATCCCTCCCCGACGTCAGCCTCGCATTTCACGCACTTTACCGCTACTCAGCAGTGTGGTTGTGGTGCATCCTCGGTCACAAATGCCAGAGCCAATCTTCTAGTCAAAGGTATGGCTGGCGCATTTCGCATCGAACCAATCGCCACGACGACGCCTCCGCCACGCCGTCATTTTTGTGTGGGAATTGCAATGTGTCGTATTTCTGTGCGGCGCTTACGACGACACCGATTGCCTTTGAGTAACGGTTCACGATAAACCGAGAGCTTCCAAATTGCGAACTCCCCACTCGGACGTGAACTCGAGCCAACGAGGATGGCAACGGGGAGCAAGCCGAATTAAGAGACGCACATGATGGCTAGATGTTATAGTGAAAGGTGCGATGCACCATCGGAGCGTAAGAGGCTGTAGGGGTCGTGTAAACGCCGTAAGAGATAGCAGACGCTGATAGAGCAAAAGGAGGCAAAGAAGTGCTCCCTGCCAGGCTCGAACTGGCGACCTTCAGATTATGAGACTGACGCTCTACCAACTGAGCCAAAGGAGCATCATAACTCAACAACAGCCACCACGCCAACCAAATCAAAATACGCATCACCTGCAAGACATACGCACGCTCCTCACGAACAAGCATCGTCACCACGACCGCAGGCGTATCGGTGACCGTCTCCTGGTCTTCTTCGGCTGATACGAAGTGTCACAGACCCAATACACTCCAAAAGATCTCATCCCTCCCCGACGTCAGCCTCGCATTTCACGCACTTTACCGCTACTCATCAGTGTGGTTGTGGTGCATCCTCGGTCACAAATGCCAGAGCCAATCTTCTAGTCAAAGTGATGGCTGGCGCATTTCGCATCGGACCAATCGCCACGACGACGCCTCCGCCACGCCGTCATTTTTGTGTGGGAATTGCAATGTGTCGTACGTCTCTGCGGCGCTTACGACGACACCGATTGCCTTTGAGTAACGGTTCACGATAAACCGAGAGCTTCCAAATTGCGAACTCCCCACTCGGACGTGAACTCGAGCCAACGAGGATGGCAACGGGGAGCAAGCCGAATTAAGAGACGCACATGATGGCTAGATGTTATAGTGAAAGGTGCGATGCACCATCGGAGCGTAAGAGGCTGTAGGGGTCGTGTAAACGCCGTAAGAGATAGCAGACGCTGATAGAGCAAAAGGAGGCAAAGAAGTGCTCCCTGCCAGGCTCGAACTGGCGACCTTCAGATTATGAGACTGACGCTCTACCAACTGAGCCAAAGGAGCATCATAACTCAACAACAGCCACCACGCCAATCAAATCAAAATACGCATCACCTGCAAGACATACGCACGCTCCGCACGAACAAGCATCGTCACCACCACCGTAGGCGTATCGGTGACCGTCTCCTGGTCTTCTTCGGCTGATACGAAGTGTCACAGACCCAATACACTCCAAAAGATCTCATCCCTCCCCGACGTCAGCCTCGCATTTCACGCACTTTACCGCTACTCAGCAGTGTGGTTGTGGTGCATCCTCGGTCACAAATGCCAGAGCCAATCTTCTAGTCAAAGGTATGGCTGGCGCATTTCGCATCGAACCAATCGCCACGACGACGCCTCCGCCACGCCGTCATTTTTGTGTGGGAATTGCAATGTGTCGTATTTCTGTGCGGCGCTTACGACGACACCGATTGCCTTTGAGTAACGGTTCACGATAAACCGAGTGCTTCCAAATTGCGAACTCCCCACTCGGACGTGAACTCGAGCCAACGAGGATGGCAACGGGGAGCAAGCCGAATTAAGAGACGCACATGATGGCTAGATGTTATAGTGAAAGGTGCGATGCACCATCGGAGCGTAAGAGGCTGTAGGGGTCGTGTAAACGCCGTAAGAGATAGCAGACGCTGATAGAGCAAAAGGAGGCAAAGAAGTTCTCCCTGCCAGGCTCGAACTGGCGACCTTCAGATTATGAGACTGACGCTCTACCAACTGAGCCAAAGGAGCATCATAACTCAACAACAGCCACCACGCCAACCAAATCAACTAACGCATCAAATGCAAGACATACGCACGCTCCTCACGAACAAGCATCGTCACCACGACCGCAGGCGTATCGGTGACCGTCTCCTGGTCTTCTTCGGCTGATACGAAGTGTCACAGACCCAATACACTCCAAAAGATCTCATCCCTCCCCGACGTCAGCCTCGCATTTCACGCACTTTACCGCTACTCATCAGTGTGGTTGTGGTGCATCCTCGGTCACAAATGCCAGAGCCAATCTTCTAGTCAAAGTGATGGCTGGCGCATTTCGCATCGGACCAATCGCCACGACGACGCCTCCGCCACGCCGTCATTTTTGTGTGGGAATTGCAATGTGTCGTATTTCTGTGCGGCGCTTACGACGACACCGATTGCCTTTGAGTAACGGTTCACGATAAACCGAGAGCTTCCAAATTGCGAACTCCCCACTCGGACGTGAACTCGAGCCAACGAGGATGGCAACGGGGAGCAAGCCGAATTAAGAGACGCACATGATGGCTAGATGTTATAGTGAAAGGTGCGATGCACCATCGGAGCGTAAGAGGCTGTAGGGGTCGTGTAAACGCCGTAAGAGATAGCAGACGCTGATAGAGCAAAAGGAGGCAAAGAAGTGCTCCCTGCCAGGCTCGAACTGGCGACCTTCAGATTATGAGACTGACGCTCTACCAACTGAGCCAAAGGAGCATCATAACTCAACAACAGCCACCACGCCAACCAAATCAAAATACGCATCACCTGCAAGACATACGCACGCTCCGCACGAACAAGCATCGTCACCACCACCGCAGGCGTATCGGTGACCGTCTCCTGGTCTTCTTCGGCTGATACGAAGTGTCACAGACCCACTTCACTCCAAAAGATCTCATCCCTCCCCGACGTCAGCCTCGCATTTCACGCACTTTACCGCTACTCATCAGTGTGGTTGTGGTGCATCCTCGGTCACAAATGCCAGAGCCAATCTTCTAGTCAAAGTGATGGCTGGCGCATTTCGCATCGGACCAATCGCCACGACGACGCCTCCGCCACGCCGTCATTTTTGTGTAGGAATTGCAATGTGTCGTATTTCTGTGCGGTGCTTACGACGACACCGATTGCCTTTGAGCAATGAATGACGCTGAATCAAGAGCTTCCAAGCTGTGATCTCCCCACACGGACGTGAGTGAACTGAAGCACACTGAACCAACCAAAGTCGGAATAGCTTGTAATACGTTCTAGCACTTTTTGTCGGTTTTGTAATAGCCCACCACCTCATTTTTGCAACTCCAAATGCACACTCTACACATATCCGCCAATTTTTGGTTTGACTTGCTGATCATGGAGCAATCTCACTCGTAGTTACCACATTCTTTGTATTAGCGTAAACGGAATCAGCAAGCAAAAAAACGGGATCTTTCAATGCTCAGACCATCCCGACTAGAGAAATCCAGCACCACCATTATTATCCACAGCCGAAAACACCGACGCGTGCAAACGACCTGCAGCACTGTTACTAAACACATGACTAACACCGCAGATCCTGGCCAATGCTGCACGTCAATATCGAGGAACCGCCACCACGGCACATAATAAATGAATAGAAGCCCTTGCGATTATAGCACTTTTTGCTATTCATCACCCATTCATCATCGAGGGCTGCAAGATCTGGATATGACAACCGTCCAGCGCACTAACACAACCAGGTACCCCATATCCATCTTCATTGATTGCACGCCTAAAAAGTTCATTACGTGTAGTGGAGAAATTAATGAGAAACTTTATAAACCTCACAACTGCAGCAGCCACGTTGCAAGTGATATCAGGGCCCGTGGATTTACCGATACCGTATTGAGAACCAAGCCGTAGCAACAACCAGCCATGGCCTACATACTAGAGGAAAACAGCAAGCCGGACCGGCGCCGACAGAGGCGTCTTCTTTGTTATGGGCCCAACTCCAATTACATAAGTGGGTAGATATTTTTTTAATTATTACATAAGTAGGCAAAGTGGCACACGCTACCCCTGTGCCAAGGTGTCATCATCGGATTGGCTGATAATGAGAAGCCAGACTCACTTATTGACCAATCAGGTGTAGACCTGTATTTGAGTGGTTCACACGAGGCCGCCCTGGTCCCAAATAAATCAGAGTTGAATCTTACACAAACCTAAGACTTGGTTTTATTATTGCGCGCTTCCTTCACACTATAGTGTAAGCTAGTGACGGTAACTCTTACCCCGCTACATTCTTAGTAATGTAAGGCTGAAGCCTATCGAGTAAACGTGCAAAAGATGACCGCGTAACTCGAAACGTTCGTCGGAACTCACCAGGATCCACTAAAGGCGTAAAATCCACGTAAGTCACTCGATGCTATGAGTAATCTTCGTGCATACACTACCACAACGAAGCGCGTCCCTTGCTAGCAGAACAATCGAAACTTGTGCAATTGCCAGAAGAACATTAGGTTTTACCGGAAATTAGCGGGCTGACGCTCACGATCGATTGTTCCGCCTTTATCGCGCTGCCAAATATTAAATGATTGAGAAGCACAAGAAAGTGCAAGTCGCTTACATCTCGATAAACACTGTTGCTGCTACAGTGCAACACATGAGTAAACAGTGAAGATATCAGTACTTGATTTTAGATAAACACATTAAATTTATTTGGATAACAAGATCTTTTTTTTTTTTTTTTTACCTGTTTGCCATGCTGTGTTGATGCTTCAGCAAGTACTCGGCTGCATGTATCTCTGGCTGCTTTACATTGCAGCCGCGGATTCTCGTTTTTTTTAAATCAGCTACCGCACTCAGCGTGGCAGTAGTAGTATCAGCTAAGGAGCCGGCCCTAGCTGCAAGGTTTGCGGAAACTAGGTCGCTGGTGTATCCCCCCCCCCCCGCCGGCGATGCTAACTGTGCTACATGTGCTTTCTCCTCCAGCTTTATCAGTAGCAACCTGCGTAACAAGACATGCGACAACTGGTGATCTGTTGTCGTTGTCGTCCCCACGTGCTTCTCAGTGACCAAATTGAGCGGCGCGCCGGAAGGCTTGCGCGCTTTCTTGCTTTGTTGTGTGTTATTTCCGAAGCTGAGAGTAGCGACCATAATTGTTCGAGGTAAAAGCGCAGCCTTTTTACGGGTGAGTGGCGGGATTTTCCTATGCCGGATCCGATAGGGGCTGCTCCTGACCAGGTGTTCAATTTTGAATTTTGTGCAGTGTGTACCACGGGCCTCCGGCTGAATTTCGGCATACCATTACGGAACCGGCCAGCGTGCCCCCCCCCCCCCCCCCCCCCCCCCCCCCCCCGGCGGCCCCGCGTAGGAAACGCTGGCTACGAAATCGAGCAAATGCTGATCGCTTTCAGTTACTTAGATAAAATAGTACTTCTGTGAGTCAACATTAGAGCGCTAAAGCCGATCGATTCTAAACGAGATTCTGAGAAAAAGCTGATGGTTTCTGAGGATTTGTTTTTGCATTTCTTTGTAGCTCTTGTTTTGTCTCCTACCGTAATTGAGAACACTTATTAATACTTTTGTCCTATATTTGTGCAACGAACGGAATCAGAGTGGCGATCGATGGCAACTCCTCTTACCCTAACTGAACTGATGCCGAGGCTGTTGGAATGAATATTAGCGAAGCACTATGAGTGCTGATGTAATGCATTGGTCGAGTACAGCCGTTGGTCAAGTTGAAGATCAACGGGCTATGGGACTCTGCGTATGACGATAAGCGCAACAGTGCGTCGAAGCAAAATGAAGTCAAGTAAAGTGGGTATCAGCTTGAGAAGTAGCTCAAGCCCGCTTAAGGAGAATGTTGGAGCTTCGAGGCAAACAGCGCTAATGAGTTTTTCAATCTTACTTTCCATTTTCTCTTCTAAGTGTGTGATCGTGGTCATACGAACTAAAGTGCACATTCCAATCGGGTGCTGAGCCCAAGTACCACGAAGTTTCTGTTGCACTAGTAGTGATTCAAGATGACACAGCCACTCAAAGTACACTGCAGAGGGAATACCCAAGAATTGGGATGGAAAAGACTGGGCGACCTATAAATGGGCGACGAACGCTGTTTTTCGGGAGAAGAGACTGACAAACGCTGTGGAACGGATGATTACCAGATCGATGTATTCAAGTGCTGAGCGTGAGGGAGAGTTCGACCTTAATCAGATGAAGATCATGCGCATGGTAGAAACGTCAGTGCCACCCGACATCATACACCAGATTCGGGACAAAACTACTGGATCAGAGATGTGGAAGGCCTTGTGTGATCTGCTCGAGGGCACAGCGAGCAAGGCGGTAATGGCCCATCGTATTCGCTGTCTTCGAAATGAGCTCTGGCACACTAAGTTGAGTTCTGGTGGAGATGTGAATAAGCACCTAAGTAAAATGTTTAATCTGCGAGCTGAGTTGGCTTCATTGCAGTATACTGTGGAAGATATTGACATGGTGGAGATGCTGCTTGAAAGTTTGCTAAACCAACTTGAGCTCGAGAACATGAAGGCTGCTATTCGGTAAAATCCGAATTATGGTGCCTTCACTTCAGATAGTGTCCGCGATATGATTCGTGCTGCTGATTCCAGACAAAGGGAGTTTTGGAATAAAAATAACGGACAAGGTGGTAATCAGAAGCATGATGGTAATAGTGGCGGAGCTAAGGACAACAGTGCGAAGAATAATCGATCGCTGCAGGAGACGTCTAAAGACTTCAGAAAGCAGAAGAAGTTGAGAAAGTGTCACATCTGCGAGAGTACGGAGTATCTGAAGGCCGATTGTCCTGAGCGTGCGGGGGTTCATAATGGTGGAGGACCTACTGCTAATGAGCAAAAGCGAAAACCTCGTGGGAATGTGACTTTTCGCCGGAGTGAGGACGCGCCACAGCATTCAGAACGTGAAGACGTGGAAACCGGAGTAGTAACCGGTGCACTGGATGCCATGATGATCGACGCTAGAATTGAAGGAGAGGTTAGTGATACTAGCCAGCCTCATTCGGGCGAAAATGCAATTCGAGAGGTGCGTGAAGCTCACGAGAACCAAGGTCCGGCGAACACCAATAATGGCTGGTGGTATTTCGACACAGCTGCAAACATTCATTTGACTGGTAATCAATCATATTACTTGGCATTTACGGAAGATACCAGTCAATCACAGAGTGTTCATGGGGTGACCACAGCACTGGCATCGAGGATTGCCGGTGTTGGAACAGCTGCTATTGTCTCCGAAGTTGACGGGGAACCGGTGGTGGTGTACCTCAATGATTTTTCTATGTACCTGGGGCTGAACATGGGCTTCCATCTCCTGGGCTAGCTGCTGAGCAGGGCTTTGATTTCGATTATGATCGTACGACCATGAACTTCAGAGTGATGGATGAGGGGAGAACAGTGATTGTGGCAACACCACAGGAGTCTATCTGGGGCTTCTTTGTGACTCATCCGTCAAATGAAGGAATTACAGGTCCTCAAGATCGACCTCTTTGTAACTTCACAGCGGCTGAAGGAGTTGCATCGCTAACGTTGTGGCATGAGCGATTGGCTCACACATGTCCACAATATCCGAAGACGATGGTGGACAGAGGGCTTGTACGTGGCATGTTGTAACGATAACGACAGCTGGGAGTTTGTGATGCCTGTCACATTGGTAAACAGAAGAAGAAACAGCATCGTAAGAAGATCGATCGCCAGATCAAGGTACCGTCAGGTGGTATATGTCGACCTTCTGATTCCAAGCAAAGCTAATGGAACTAGGTTCAAAGCCGTCCTTGTGATCGTGGATGGCTACTCGCGCTTTGTCAAAGTGCACATGCTGACTAGCAAAGCAAGCAGTGTAATTAACCGCCACATCAAGGAGTATGTGCTGTGGGCAGAGCTTCAAGCGGGTAGACAACAAAGTGAATTGGAGAAGGTGGCATACAAGGTTCAGAGGATTTTGACGGACAAAGGTGGTGAGTTTGTCAACGGTGAAATGGAGAGTTGGTACAAAGCACACGGTATCGAGCATGTTCTCGTCGGTCCGAAGTGCTCTCAATTGAATCTATGTGAGCGTACTCACCAGTCGCTCATTGATATGACCAAAGCCACCATGCATCAGTCTGGTTTTCCCAAGCGTATGTGGCCGGAGGATCCGAGAAACGCTGTCTACATAAAGAATCGAGTATTCAACAAAGGAACTCGAGGGATACCGTTCAAGATGATGTTCGGGAGTAAATCTGATTTACATCATATCCGTAAATTTGGAGCGCTGGCTTACGTGCACGTACCTGTGACCCCTGGACGCAAGAAAAATCACGATAATGCAAAACTAGGATTTTTTCTCGGCTATGCTGAATATGTTGTGGGGTGTAAAGTGTTCTTTCCAGATGACCGAACAGCGAAGTTTGTGGCTGATTTACGAGTTTCTGAAGACGTGATGTATCGAGATCGTCACAACGCGTCTATGGGTGACTCTGAACTAGAGTCACTACACTTTAAGCAGTTCAGTGAAATGGATGTGTCCTTGGAGAGTATTACAGATGTGTCTAACATGCGGACCTCGGCAGTTTCGTCCGATATGAGTGTGGCTGAGACCCAAGAAACCATGGATCTCGAGGTGAGCAAAGCGGACGAAGCCTCTGAGATTGACCATCCGGGTACAGCAGCATCGGAAGTACACGAAGGTGACGCGTATACCGATATGTATACAGGGCCTGTAATCCCATGTTGTCTGTAAGCACATCAGAGACGAAACGAATAACAAATCCCTTTACCTCCCCCTCCAGCGTAGACGATGGCGGACGACGCCGAGAGCTACAGCTCCTTCAGCGACCGACTTAGCGACGAAGCCTCTATTGGAATGTGCACTTGAGTTCGTATGACCACGATCACACACTTAGAAGAGAAAAAGGAAAGTAAGATTGAAAAACGCATTAGCGCTGTTTGCCTCGAAGCTCCAACATTCTTCTTAAGCGGGCTTGAGCTACTTCTCAAGCTGATACCCACTTTACTTGACTTCATTATGCTTCGACGCACTGCTGCGCTTATCCTCATACGCAGAGTCCCATAGCCCGTTGATCTTCAACTTGACCAACGGCTGTACTCGACCATTACATCAGCACTCATAGTGCTTCGCCAATATTCATTCCAACACGCCACCACGAAGCACATGCTGTTCACTAACTTGTACTTCGTAAAAGTGATACTTTTCATCAGGCTTGACAAATACCAATGAGCTCCAGCAGAATGCGCAAGCGATTCTTGTCCAACGGCTTTGTGAATGCGTCTGCGGAGTTCTCGTCGCCTCTGACCTTATGCAACTCAATGACTCCCTTTTGAACTTGTTCTCGTATGAAATGCCATCGAAGTTCAATATGTCTTGTTCTGCGACTGTAAGTTGGATTGGTCGCCAAGATATGGGCAGCCTGATTGTCAATCCCGAGCTTCAGATCAAGTTTGCATTGTGGAACTACTTCTTGCAGTATGTTACTCGCAGCTGTAGCTTCCATAGCTGCCTCACAAGCCGCAACATACTCGACCTCCGCTGTTGAGAGTGCCACGATAGACTGACGTCGCGACATCCAGGAGATCGCACCTCCAGCAAGCGAGAACACGAATCCCGCTGTACTCTTTCGCGACTCTGGGTCGTTAGCCCAGTCATTATCACAGTAGCCTTCAGAGACTATAGCATCAGGTACTTTATCCGCACGATTGTACGTAATACCATAGTTTACTCCAGCAAGACACGTTTTAGTGACCAGCCGTACTTGGTTGACGGTTTGGCCACAAATCGACTTAACTGTCCTACTGCAAAAGCCAAATCCGGTCGGGTACCAGTAGCAGGGGGCATTAGCATCCCCACGACCTTTCGAGATTCGAAACTGGTGTCGGACTCTTCGTTCTCAGTGAGCGGTGACAACTTCACGTTAGTCTCCATCGAGTTCTTAGCTGCATGGGCCTGATCGTATCCGAATGTCTCCAACCCTTCACGTGCATACTTGCTCTGTCTAATCGCGATGCTCTTTGAACTTTGAGTCACCTCAATGCCCAAATATTGAGCCAATAGACCTTGATTTTTGATGCCATAAGCCATATCCAGGTCCTCGAACAATTTCTCCTTGGCCTCCTCATCGTTCGTAGCCACCATGATGTCATCCACGTAGACTAGGATCAACATGACAGTGTTATCATCTGTGGTAAGTTCCGCTGAATGCTTGTTGCTTGCGAGGTAAATGCAATTGTGAGTTTATACGAACTGACCTATTGTCCTTCTTGTCTTCTAGTGCTATGCCGTACGTATTGACTGGCCCTGAGGGCTCGGCGCCAGGTTGAAGTCCTCACCATGGTTGTGGCTGTCTTCTGAATACCAGATAGCCTCGAAGATGTAATACAGGCTGTGCTTCAGCCTACACTGCCTCCCAAGACGACAACCACTTCCGAAGTATGTAGATGTATACATGTAGTCTGGACCCGAATAAAAGACCGTTTAAAATCCAATAGAAAGTACCGCCTGACAGAAATCTGTCACCACGCGAGGAGAGACAGGCCATTTCTGAGACGAGGCGACGTTACCAGTCATGTTGCACTTCAACACGTTGAAGTTGGTCCGTAGCGTTACCAGGTAGCCGATTTAGTTGGATCCAGCATGCACGAGTGTAGCGTAGGCACGAACAAGCACATTGTCACCACAGGAACGAACATATTCACCCACACGTGACGGAACGTCCTTTTGTAGCGCTTCCAGAGACTCCCACGAGTCTTCTTCGTCCTGTAGACCCTCCCAGGACACGAGAAGCTGCCATACGCCTCTGTTCTTCCGGTGTTCTTTCAAACTCTCAACCACAAGTAGCATACCTTGGTTGCCTACATGAGCAAGTAGTTCTTCACTTACTTCCAACCTTGAGTCAGCGTAGAACTTAAGACGCGATCCATGCACGACGTAACGTTTGTTCGTCACGAGGTGACGGATCGTGAAGGAGTGGGGGGCCGTCTCCACGACTTCAAATGGCCCTACCCAACGTGCTAACAGTTTATCCACCTCAATCCTTGAGTCGATGCGTGACCATAGCACAAAATCGCCCACGCTGAAGTTGCACTCAGTCCCCTTGGACCGAGCCATATTCTGAAGGCGACGTTTCTCACGTCGATCCACAACCTCCTTGTGCAAACCGGCCAAACTGGTCCGCAGATGGTCCAGGCGTTCTGCAGGCAACGCCGAAGTCTCCAACACTTCAACTTGCTGACCTCGTTCCAGTAGGATAGGCTCAAATGGAGTCGGGCGTGGCAGTCCCGTAAACCGTTCACTCGGGGCTTTCTCGCCGAGCGACCGCACAGGAGTATGGTTGAGATTTCCCTGCACGAGAGGCAAGATGTAGACCCACTCATGAGTGTCTAGAGTGTACTCCATCAATAACACGCGTAGAACTTGGAGTACGTCGCGGTTTAGACGTTCAACCGTTCCATTAATCCATGGTGCATATGCCACGACAAAGTTCTGGTCAATGTCTAATTTCTTGCAAATCATAGTAATAAGCTCGCTCTTGAAGTGGCTGCCCTGGTCTGACATCAACACCGATGGAGCACCAAAACGTTTCCACCAATCGACTAAAGCTGTAGCCGCCACCACACTTGTAGGTGAATCACAGGCCACCAGTTCGCAAAAGTGGGTGAGATTGTCCTTCAGTACAAGAACGTACTTACACGCACCCATGCTGTCCCCGAGAAAGAGAAAATTGAAGTGTAGTAGTTCGTTTCGTTCTGTAGCCTCGTAGGTGGGTCCCCACGGGCGAGGGATGATGTTTCCCCCCTTCACGTGCTTGCAAAGCAAACATCGACTCAAAAACCGGCGGCAAACTTGAGTGAGGTTCGCGATCTCGAACAGCTCCTTCACCGTTGTGATCATGGGCTCTAATCCTCTGTGGCCCTGGGCTCCACAGTGAGCGACGATCAAAATCCGCTGCAGTAGTGCCACTTCAACTTCAGGTATCCACAGTCGATCGTTAACAACCAGGGATCCATTGTCGTCACGCTTTACGCTCACGGGTGCACTGCTGACATGCTTTTGCTGCACTGCCTGGATCTCGCCCAGAGTAGGAAACACAAATCCGTTTGCTCGCAGGTGTACACGCTGCATTTGAGTGTCAGCTACAGCAGTCTCCCGAGTCCTGCTTCTGGTGATAGCTTTGCACTTGGTTAGCACTCCCTCCTCCACTGAAGGAAGCCCCCACCGCGATAGTAAATCGGCCCATAAATTGGCAGATCCATCGATATGCTCAATCTGATACTGCAACCCTGTCAACGAGAGGGCCCAGCGTTGAAATTTTCCACGCACATGGCTCTTCACCTCTTGATCAGGAGCGAACACGTACACGAGGTTCTTGTGATCACAGTAGAGTCTGAACCCGTTGCCACGAACTAACAGGTAGGTCAGGTTGCGAGACGCCCAAATGATGGGGAAAGCTTCCTTTTCAATGATACTCCAGCGCCTCGCCGTGTCATCAAACTTCCCGCTCTTGCATACGAGCAGTTCGTGCTGTTGATCCGCCACCGGAACACCCTCAACCCAATCATGGACCTGCGTGACTACTAGTCCCCAGCCTCTGTCGGAAGCGTCCGACATGAGTACGATTGCCGCATCCTCGGCTGGGTGATGGAGTGTTTGAGACGTAGCAAGTAGGTTTCATGCATCTTCAAATGCAGCTGTATCACGAGCATCCCATTGGAGAGCCGCACCTGCGGCAAGTCGTTTCGTCCGACCAACTACTTTCAACACAGCTTCCAACTTGTCATGCAAAAGCTGCATCACCCGGCTGAAATCCATAAGAGAGTCACGCATCCATCCGGTTGCACAAAGGAACTGTTGTAAATCCGCAGCAGTACCGGGCAGAGGTAGTTGTCGGAGGCCACTAAGCCGTTCTGGGTCATGACAAACTCCAACACCACTGAAAACTCGGCCGCACCACTTAGCCTCCTTCCGAAACAGAAAACTTTTCATCACACTGAGCTTCAATCCAAGCTTGCGTGCACGAGCCAAAAACAGCCTCAACACAGCGACGAAACCTACCGGTGAAGGCGCGTACAGCAAAATATCGTCAATCCAGATCAACAGATTCGTTCGCAACATGTCCTCAAATGCTAAGTTCATCTGATTCTGGAAATGCAAAGGAGAATCCATAGCTCCTTGAGGAACACGACATGGCGTCCATACTCCTTCGTCCGTAATGAAACTCAAAGGCTCCCTACTGTCCACATCAAGCGGCAGCTGAGAAAACCCACTTGGCATGTCAAACCCTGCGAATCCGTAAGCCCCTGCAACGTTCCCAAAGGACGACGTAAGATCAGCACCTGTGCCAGCAATTGGCACGGTTACCACGTTCACCGGTCGGTAATCGACCGTCAATCGAAATTCGTTTGGCCGACCAACCTTCGCAACCGGCACCGCTGCACAAGCCCACAAGCTCATGTTGTTTCGATAGATAAATCCGTTCTTTTCCAGCATCTGGACATGTTCTCGTAGAAACGCGCTCTGTGCTGGAGAATAACGGCGAGGGCGAGCTCGGTAAGGCTGAGCTTCTGGCTTCAACGTGATTCGTAAGGGTTCGACATCTGCAGGTGGGTCGTCGAGCAAGTCGACTCGAAATACATCTTCATGTTCCATCACAGCTTCACGAAGCCCACCCAGATAATCTCGATCAAAGCCACTATCACCCGCCGCCGCCACCGTTTCCTCCAATTTTACGTGTACCTCAGTTGGGGGCATCATGGATGGGACACCTAAATCGAACGGGTCTTCGTCCGCAACAGGGGGGCCAGATGCTAGTTGTGAAAGCTGCTCATTGACATCAATGCCAAGCGTTTTCAACGTGTCATTTCCAAGGATGAAATCTGACTCAGGACCTTCCATCACTTTGCAGTACACATCAGACAAGTGTACGGGACCTGCAACAGTCTGCAACAGTAGATCCAGCGTGACTCCTTCACGACACTCCACTGTATTTCCTCCTGCCGCACTCTTTTTCTCTGTGCGAGGTAATTTCATCACGTTCAGAACTGCTCCAAGTCCAATCAACTCATCTAAGTACTGTCGAGGTAGGTATGTCTCCTCCGACCCTGTATCAGCAAGGAACGGGATCGTCAAAAGGTTATTAACCATTGTTTCGCCCGGCGCAGGTGCCGATCTGATCTTCTTGACACGTCCATTTGTCGCTTGACGAACCTCCTTCATCTTCTCCACGGCTCGAGCTTTCTCGTCTTCGCTCGCCGCTGGACAATCCCTCAACCAATGAGGTCCCTGGCAGTGCCAACAGCCCGTCTTCGGTGAAAGAGTTTCTTTCGTGGGCAAATTCTGCTTCACACTACCGCCAGCACCACCAGAACCACCGCGTATACTGCCAATGGCACCCTGCGTATTTGCTGTCTTCATACTTGCTGATCTGGCTTCAGGTTTGTTGTTGTTGCGATCATTCGCCTTATCCTTCTTGGACAAGTTCGACTTGACCTTCTGCTCATGTGCCATTACATGGTACTTATGCTGTGCACGGGCTTTCTCCTTAATAATCCCAAAAAGCGTGAAGTCGTTGCGCCTCGCTTCACGACATTCGTACTTTACGTGGCGACGCACGTCGTCTCGAAGCATCTTCGGCTCCAAGTTATCGATGAGAACAGTGCACCGTAGTTTCATTCGGTCAACGTACCCACCGTCGGCAGGATCACCCACACCAAGGATCTTCGTAAGACCATTCTCCTTAATGAGCGTAGCGAAGTCCTTGTAGTATTTGAGTACTCGGGCGTCAATGTCATCCTCTCGGAGGTCGATCTTCAACAGTCGCGAAAAAAAGTCGTCTAAGTCTGGGGCTTGGGCGTTCTTAACAGACCCGAGTTTAGCGTCGATCAGGGTGACCAATTCTTCACTCGTCACCTCGTCGACAGCCTTCCGGAGTTCGTAAAGGCAGAGTACTTCGAGCAGTTCCGGGTCAACACAAGTCTTGACCGGACGCAGAGCAACTTCCAGTCTTTCCCCACTCTCAGTGCAACGCTGGCGAACAATACTCACGTATTGTTCCCACCTCTTCTTCCAGCTGACAACTGCGTCCTGACTCCAGTCTGTCAATCTGGGTGCTTGAACAAACTCGAACACGGGTTGCTGAACGTTTTGCATCACAGCATCTCCGTCCGCATCGAATCGAGCTTCACTGCTTTGCATCTTGTCGCGGTCCTAAAAGGACTAAAGTTAACTTTGTGGTAAGTTCCGCTGAATGCTTGTTGCTTGCGAGGTAAATGCAATTGTGAGTTTATACGAACTGACCTATTGTCCTTCTTGTCTTCTAGTGCTATGCCGTACGTATTGACTGGCCCTGAGCGCTCGGCGCCAGGTTGAAGTCCTCACCATGGTTGTGGTTGTCTTCTGAATACCAGATAGCCTCGAAGATGTAATACAGGCTGTGCTTCAGCCTACATCATCAAAGCAGTAATACAGACATGGTTCGGTCATTGATCGTTGAAAGCCACGCTCAAGTAGCCATTGGTTCAATTCAAAGTTCCACTCTCGACCAGATTGCCGCAGTCCATACAATGCCTTTACTACCCTGTAGACATGTCCGCCCACTGCACATGGAAAGCCGTCGATTGATCTTAGATATTGTCGTATCCCTAGCAGAGCATTCAGGTATGCGGTATTGATATCCCCACCGTACAACTACAAATGCAATGCCGCAGCCAGAGCCACTAGCAATCGAAACGATGACATACGATCCACCGGCGAAAATGTCTCACAAAAGTCAATCCCTGGTCGCTGGTAGTTGCCGAATGCCACAATTCTCGCCTTGAAGCGAATAGCATACCCTTCGTGATCTGATTTAAATGCATAGACCCATCCAGTAGTAAGCATCTTGGCGCCTTCGGGAACTTCCGAACTTGGTATCTCCACAATGACACCCTTCGCTCTCAATGCAGTTATCTCATCAACTTCTGCTAGTCCCCATAAGCCTGCAAACTTAGATCGTCTTGCTTCGCGCCTATTTCGAGGAATTTTCACAGTGCTAGCTTTGATATACTGACCACTCGAATCCTATATCCGAGATGTACTCTGGATGGCATTCACGACATAGTCATTCAGGTACGCAGGCCGACGTCGTTCGTAATATTCGCGAAGTTCTGTACGTATGCGTTTCGCTTCCTGTCAGCATGACGCTCAACGCGCAACTCTTTCGAATAAGTCTCATCACGATCAACGCGTTTTCCGATTTGCTGGTGATAGAATGGGCTTATGTCCATAACTTCACGGCTCTCGATTGTATCATCCAGGTCATTGTTCATCTTTTGTATCTCAGTATTCTCCTCATGACCTAGCGATTCAATCGAGCTAGCGACTGTAATATCGTCCCTGTTGGCGGTATCTTCAGACACAATATCAAAACTAGCTGTTTCCTCATCATCCGCAATTGGTCCGCACACTCCAGCCACCGATTCGCTGTCATCACTAGGCAGATCAGCATCCGAGACTACCTCTCCATATGCTGATCTAATGCTTTCCTGCGAATGCGCCTGGAGCTGCTCAATGCTCAGCACATTCATCGTACTCTCATCCAGCGTGTTCGACACCTTGTCACTGTGTGAATTTCCACAACCGCCTGTAGATCATTATCTGGAGTTATATGTCCTTCGGATGCAACACTGTACTCACTTCGTACACACCAAAATTTGAGACGTCTTTTTTGTCTGCGTTTTCAAAGTCGCTTTCGTATTCTAGCTTAGTTTTCCTACGGCTGCATGCTGATTGGTAAAAAAAAAACTGCCAAATTATGTTCTCCACACCACTTTCTCAAAACCGCACCATTTTTCACAACAAGAAATATCAACCATGCCGGGAGCAATCAAGCAGCACGCGCTTGACGCGCTCAGCAGCCGCAAAACGGACGGTAAGGGCTTGCGCGTGGCCATTGTACACGCCAAGTGGAACGCCGAGGTGGTAAACTCACTGGTATCGGCCGCCAAGACGGAGCTTCTCCGCGCCGGTGTGGGCGAAACCGACATCGTGATCGCCGACGTGTCGGGTGCGTATGAGCTTCCGTACGCCGCTAGCCGCATTATCGCGTCGCAGAAGCTGGACGCCGTCATCTGCGTTGGAACTCTTATCAAGGGGGACACGATGCACTTTGAGTACATCTGCGAGGCTGTCTCGCAGGGCATTATGCGTGTGCAGCTGGACACGGGCGTGCCTGTGCTCTTCGGCGTGCTCACAGTGCTCAACGAGCAGCAGGCCAAGGACCGCGCCGGCCTCTCGGACAAGGGACACAACCATGGCACCGAATGGGCGCAGACCGCCATCGAGATGGCCCGTCTTCGCGAGGCTACGCTTAAGGGGGGTTGCCCCATGCGTCCGCACGAGCACCTGCCCTACCACAGCCTGACCAATTGCCCGTTCTTCACGGTCTCCACGTGGCTGCACATCGCCACCCTTGGAGCGCTCGGCTTCGTCGCTGCTGCGGCTGCTAAGAAGCTCGCCTAGACTTAAGAGATTCAATCCCCGTAGCTATCAGGCACAAACAAGATCTTTTTTTTAAAGCAACATTCCGGTGGTCCAGACGTATTGTTTACCTATCAGAATCCGAGCTGAACTTTGCTGATAGGGGCTGCTACGCGCACTGCGGAGCCATTGCTGCCATTGCTCCGATACGAGCCATTGCTGCCGACACTGCGCACCGACCGATCACTAAAAATATTTTGGGTAATACAACAATTGCGTTAGTCGCAAATATTGACGTGTAATTGCAATAATTACAATCGAACCTTTTGTCACTGCGTGCGGACATGGGGCGAGGCAAGCCGCCACCGTCGGCTCTTGCTGCGGCCGTTCGTCCAGGCGGCACGGCTGGAATGTGCATGCCTGCCTCACGTACAGCCATCTGCAGTGGGTCTCCGATCTCCGGGAACTCGTTGGCTAATTGCCCCAACGTGTACAGCAAGCTCGCGCCGATCTCCTTAAACTCCAGCGCCTCCAGCATCACCTGCTCCTTTGTACGCCAAGTACCATCGTCATCGAACCCTCCGGCACTCACAGCGAATTGCCGATGTTCTCGCATCTGACGCTCCAGTTTCTTGACCACTTTACCCCATTTGGCTCTCTCAGTCTGCACCTCCCGCTCCACTTGTGATAAGGCGCCTTCGAGTTGCGTGGAGTTGGCTTGAGCGAAGTCTCTTTGAGTCTCCACTTCACGAAGTCGCTGCGTCTCACTAGTCACATCCAGTTCTACTCTTGCTAACTCCTTCTTCTTCTTAAAGAACGTATCTTCCGCCATCTTCGCTTGTGCCTCCAGAGCAGCAAGACGTTGCGCGTCGTCACCAGCAAGATCAGCGCGATGGAAGCTTTTACGATACGCCGAGTTGCGCTCTTCCAGATGAACCAAGGTCTTCTTCAGAGCGCGTACATCTTTCTCGGCTACTCGGATCTTGTCGTCTAGTTCGTCTCCTTCCCGCTGAAGTTCCTCGCGACGCTGAGCTGCTCGAATAACAAAGTACGCTTGACTCCTCTCCTTCCCCGCCTCTCCAGTATCCTCACCGCCGTCTGCATACGCTCCCATCTTGCAGAGTGTCTCGAATTTGGCCTGTAGTTTACGTACACGACTCTCTCTATCTGCCAGCTCCACAGACACACGGTGACGTTCGTCTTCAATCGCTTTAGAAGCTGCTCGCTGTAGCTCTTGGTGCGCTGCAATCTCACGCTTACGTTCCTCCATACTCTTCTTCAATTGGAAGTCGCGATTCTCGAGTGACAAGACCTCGTCAGCACGAGAGTGAAGCAGGTCACGGAGACGACGCACTTCAAGCGCTTGCAGGTCGTGTTGAATCAGCAGTTCTTCCTTGTTCTTCAGTGACGCCTTGAGTGCATGTGCACAGCTCTCGTTGCGCAGCTCATGCTCGGCTATCTGAGCCTCCACCTCTCGTTGTTGCGCTATCAGGGCTTTACGAGATCGTTCCTGAGCTCGTCGCTCGTCCTCGAGCTTCTTACACTGCGCGGTAAGCATGACTTGTTCGGCTTTAACACGGTCTAACTCCATCTGTAGCACTTGGATCTGGGCCTGCAATGCCTTCGTCTCATCGGCACTTCGTTCTCCACTAGCTCGAGCCACTTTACGCTCCATTTGTTGGATCTGGAACTCGCCGTTGTACACGAGCTCTTGTTGTCGTAAGGCCTGCGCATCGAGTGATCGCAGCTTGGAGCGTAAGTTTTGTGCTGCAGATTTCGCTCCTGAGAGCTCTGCTACCAGACTCGCTTCTTGCTGTCGTAGAGCAAACAATTGCTGACTCCTACGAAACATTTGCTCCTTCTGGATTGAAATCTCCTTGTCCAGATGCTTCACTTCGCTCTCCATGTCAGCCAGATCCGCTTCAGCTTGCTTGGCCAGTGCTTCAGCGTCCATCGTTGAGTCACGACAGCGTTCCAGCGCCTTGCGTGTGCCTTTGAACCGCGCTCTGGCAGCCTCAAGCTCCTGCTTCATCGCTTCTAACCGGTCATCTCGGTTCGAATTGTTCGAGCGCTGCTGGTTTAGCGCAGCCACGGCACTGGAAAGCTCACTCTTCAAAAGCTCCACTTGATCACGGAAGGCTTGTAAGCGAGCTCCTGTTTGCAGTAACTCTTGCTGTGCCTTGGACTGCGCACGTTCCTTTCCTGCCAGCTGAGCCTGCGCTTCGTTATTCGCTGTTTCCTGTTGCTTCAGTCGACGTTTCTGCTCGCCCAGCAGCTCCTGCTTACTCAGAAAACCACGCTGCGCTAGAGCGAACTGCTCGCTTGCCTGTGTGATCTCTTCGTCGCGAGCACGCATCGCCTCAAGTGTCGATTGCCATTGCGTCACAAGCTTCGCACGCTCTGCGTGAAGAGAACGGAACTCCTCGGCCGTCTTGTCTAGTTCGATTTGCTTGGCTTGTGTCTCGGTCGCTTCATCGTCCACTTCGCGCTTGGCTCGAGTCAGCTGCTGAGTGAGTTTCTCCAATGCCAGCGTCAGTTCCTTGATGCGAGCCTCGTCAGCTCGTCGGTATCGCTCTAAAGCCATGGCTTCCTCTTCTTTCTGTCGTGCTGCCACTGCCCACTGCTCCATTTCGTCCTGCTTCCAGTTCATCTGCAGCTTAAAGGCGTCCATGGCTTCGTTACCTTTGAATAACGAGCCTTGTAAGCCTGCAAGCTTGCGTTCCAGTTCAGCTGCCTCTGCGTCGAGGACTTTGGCTTCTTGAGCCACTCGGCCTATTTCACGCTCTGCTAGTTGCCTCATGTGCTCCTCGCTTTCAACTTCTTTGAGTTTAGCGCCATGCAATGCCTGGGTATGTAAAAGTTCCTGCTGTACGTTTTTCAGATGCTCCGTCATGATCTCGACACGAGACGAAGTCTCTGCGAGTTCTCGCTTGGCAGCTTCATAGCGTGCCTCCTTGATGCGAATCTGCGCATGCAACTCGCGGTTCTTCTCGTCTGCAAACAACGGGAGATCGTCGATACCCGTGGGTAGTGTCCGAACTGTCGACACGTCTCTCTTGCCACTGACTTCGCTGTTGTTGTCGAGTTCTTCTTCGTCCTCCTCAACGAGACTCTGACCTCGCTCGCGTCCGTCAGCGCGCTTCCAGCTGTAATGCTCCGGCTCGGAATCGACGCTCTGTGGTTCATTAGTCTCGTCAATTTCCTCGTGACGGCCACTATCCTCCATCCGATTGTTATCATTGCCAGTGTCTATCAAATAAGACTTCAGATCTACGTCGCCACCAGCTCCAGTATTCTCATCATCGAAATCCATTTGCGTCTCACCGACGGCTGCTTCGCCCGCGTCGCCATGACTGGCGTAGCTTCCGGGCATTATTTCCTTAAAGTTATGAGTAGGGATCTCCACACTCTGGATCGTTTCAACTCCATTGCAAAACTCCCCAAAACGAAATGCAGAAGCATCCGTAAATAGTCAAATGCTCCATCTCCGGACATTGGCCATTCACTTTGCGTTTCAACTACCGAGTGGATGTGGCGCCGTTGCCTCGTACGAAGCAGAACGCAGGTCTTATCATCGAACCTGCTCTATCGCTCTGCTGGGTGGTGGAGAACTCGGATGAAAATGCTAATGACCAGGCCCTGGTGACACTTTGTTGAAGTTGTCCTCAATTTCTCATTAATTTAGGACGCAGCAAAGGGTAATTGTACTGATAAAGTCACAAAGCATATGGCGATCTTGCTTTTCGTACCGAAAAAAGTGAGAATCAAAACTCAAAGTTGTCGTCGGCGTGCGTCACAATGATGCAATCATTTGAGCAATTAGTATCTAGCGTTAGTCTGCAAATGGTTGCATCATACCAGCACACCAAGTGCGTGGCCGACGCCTGCGAAGCGTCATTCCGCATTTTGCGCAGTACCGCACAAGTGCCTTCAACGACCCACCTCACCACCATCTTATCACCTCCATAGCCATGTCGGAGCCGTGGCTGACCAGCGAGCAGATCAATGCTCTTCGTGAGAAGGAGCTGGATCAGTGGAAGACGCAGGAGAACGCGGCCGACCTCATGGTGCCGCTCATCGGTCGTCTGTACCGCGAGAACAACGTGGTGAGCGTGCTCTTCGGCAAGGGCCTCGTGCATAAGAACAGCATCGACATCATCAAGCTGCACAACTTTGTCTGCAAGTACGTGGGCAAGGGCATGCAGCCCACCGAGACGCTCGTAGTGCTACTCGCTCTCGTCCAGTACGCACCCAACGCACGCGACATGCGCATCGATCTTGGTCGCACGTTTGTCTTTATGGAGAAGGAGGTGCTGAACGTGCAGGCTCAGGTGACGCCTGAGGCTCGTGACGCCAAGGTGCGTGCGCTGGGAGAGCTGCTGAACGCCAAGATGGCTCCGCTCACTAGCGCGCCGGCCTTCACGCCCAGCGACGTGATCTTGTACGGTTTCGGCCGTATCGGTCGCTTATTGGCCCGCCTACTTATCGAGAAGAGCGGCCCTGGCGTCAAGCTCATGCTGCGTGCTATCGTCGTACGCAAGGGCACCAAGGAGGACCTCATTAAGCGTGCCAGTCTGCTGCGTCGTGACTCAGTGCACGGCCCGTTCCATGGCAGCATCACATTCAACGAGGAAGCCAACGCCATCATCGCCAACGGTAACCTCATCCAGATCATCTACTCGGACGGCCCAGACAAATGCGACTACACTAAGTACGGCATCAACAACGCCATCGTCATTGACAACACTGGTCGCTGGCGTGATGCCGATGCTCTGGGGCTGCACCTCAAGTCTCCTGGTGTCTCTAAGGTCATCCTAACTGCGCCTGCTAAAGGTGCTGTGCCCACCATTGTGGCTGGCGTCAATGATGACGCGATCTCGAACTCCGACAACATTTACTCGGCCGCGTCTTGCACGACCAACGCCATCGCGCCGTCGCTGTATGCACTGGACAAGAAGTTCGGCATCGTGTGTGGCCACATTGAGACGGTGCACTCGTTCACGAACGACCAGAATTTGATCGATAACTACCACATGAAGGAACGTCGTGGCCGCAGTGCTGTGCTGAACATGGTTATCACGGAGACTGGCGCTGCTGCCGCTGTAGTCAAGTGTCTGCCTACGCTTAAGGACAAGTTGACCGCTAACGCTATCCGTGTCCCCACACCGAATGTGTCGTTGGCCATTCTGAACTTGACACTCGACCCGACCAAGGCCGAAGGGATCACCAAGGACTCCATCAACACGTTCATGTCGAAGGTGTCGTTGGACTCGCCGCTCCAGAACCAGATCGACTTTGTCAACTCGGCGGAAGTTGCATCCACCGACTTCATCGGTAGCCGTGCTGCTGGTACCGTGGACGGCAAGGCGACTATCGTGGACGGCAACAAGGTGATTCTCTACGTCTGGTACGACAACGAGTTCGGCTACAGTTGCCAAGTCGTGCGAGTTGTTCAGCGCTTGATGGAGATTAACCACACGCGCTTCCCGGCCAAGGAGCAGATGGAGGAGATCGACCGCTCTCTCAACCTCACCTGGGACATCTAAATTTCAATGAAAAGTCGACAGAACGTCAAGTGTAAGGCTGACATCGTTGAAAGTAATCGCACAGATAGCAATTTATAAAAACAGTTCGCTTTAAAAAGGAAACTTCCGTTTCGCGATGACGTCTACAGATTGAAAATTCACGATGCTATCCACGCGCGAAGTGCGTACTGCCGCCAAGAACGAGTTAGCAACCACATCGTTGCCAAGACGCGCTAAGAAGGACTGAATCCTGCGCCAGTTTATCATCAAGAATTCAAGCGTGGCAAGGTATGGGAACATCGATACTTGGATGTCACTTACGCTACCACTTCATGCCTCAGAATCCGCGGACAGCAGGCAAAAGCACCTTCAACACGTCGTAAACGGCAACGCCTCAGTAGCACAAACCTCCAGCACTAAGATCGGCTCAATACGCGACGCTAGTTTTTCGTCGTACAAGATATCTGAAGCAGCGTCGGTAGAAGTCAGTGCAAACGACGCTGACAGCCACGAAAGTAGATCTTATAGCAGTGGTGATGATGACTCAGTGAGTGGAATGGTGAGTGAACTCAATGAAGCAGCCATGGACACAAGAAAACAGCTTTTGACTGCATTGGCTGTGACGGAAGGTACGAGTAAAAATCTACTTGGATCAAGCTTTCGGTCGAGCTCTACAGAGTTTAACGAAATTCAGCAGTCTGTGCAACGTTTACGAGCTCAACGCACACATGTGGAGCGAAACGAAATGAAGAGCTGGAACGCCAATTAGCTGAGCAGAAAGCAGAGAACGAGACGTTGCGACGAGAAGTTTTCACTTTGCGTGGAGCTGAGCAAGAGAATGTCGCGTATCTACAAAGCGTGAAGTTGTTGGAGCAACGAGCTCGTGAATTGGAGGAATCATGCCACGAAAAGAAACTGGACTTGAGAACTACCACAAAGAGATTAAACTACGTTGAGCAAGAACGGGATGAACTTTGTGAGAAGATCAAAACTATTCGACAAGATTATGAGGATGAAGTTAAAGTTTTGAGAGACAAAAAGAAGAAGCTGTTGCAGCTCATCGAGCAGCTGAAACAATCCCACGACGCCCAGACAGACGAGAATGAACGAACAGAGCACCACTGGAAGAAGAAGATGAAGGCTACAGCTCGAGCAAACTCTGAAACTATTGACTCTCTTCAGCAACAACTAGAGGCAAGCTGCAAGCAGACGAGCAAACTCGAAGCGGAGCTGCACGATTAAGACAAACAAGTGCAGAAGTTACTAGCCACCACTGTGAGACAGACAACGATAATTGAGGAGTGCGATCGAATGCTGTCCGAGGCTGAAGTACAGCATCAGCAAACCCACGCTAGCTACGAAGAACAGCTACAATGCTTCAGCGAGTTGAAAGCAAAAAACGAGCGATTAGAGCTGCAATTAGCGTCTTTGAAACAGTCTAAAAGTATGGAGACAATCGAGTTGGAGAAGAGAGTGTTACTGCTAGAAAACCAACTTGTCGAACACAAAGATCGTTTGAAGATTACAGAAGAAGCACTGCAGAATAAGGATAAGGAGATCGGAGTCGTACAGCGCGCATATGCCACTCGGGACGACAACCGCCTCCACTTGGACGAGGTACTTTCACAATTTGCTGCTTATTCATCGTTCAATTACGTGAACCTTGCTGGCATCTTACAATTAGGTAAACAAAAAGCTTCAGCGTAAAGAGAGATACTTGAAAAGTACCATTTCTGAGCTACAGATCGCATTAAGGGTAAGCCAGAACCGCAACTCTAAGTCTCATTGTTGACTCTTTACTAATGCGGCACAGGACGCTACAGACGAGAAGAAACTTGTCGAAGAACAAGTCGTCGAGCTGCAAGAGAAATTGGAGAGCGAGCGGAAGGATCGATCTCACTGGGCCACATCTCGACTCAAATTGCTCGCCGAATTCTGCGACGAAGAGAGCAAAATCAGCTCAGCACTTAGTCACCACGGCGAATCTCTTACTCCTAAAAAATCTTCTCATCGGCAGAAGCAAAAGAAAGCGAAGAACAGGCGACATACAAAGAGCACTGCGACAGCTACTCAGGGTTCTACTATAGACGACAGCGAAGTGGACGAGACGAGACGAAGCTCAATTGTTTTCGGCTAGAGAAGTCGACTAAAAAAAAGCGAAGGAGCTCATTGGACTTGAATGATAATTTATCCAGAACGCTACCTCATTCCAACACGCAGTAAATCTTACTTTCTTCTTAAATCAACGAAAACCACACACGAAATAGGACTTCACTCATCCCACTGCAAGACAGAGAGATAATCAGGTCAGTGGACACGTTTTCTCAGTCATATAACAATTTTTCTTACCTCGTCAGAGTTGGAGAGCGGTTCGTACGTCTTGTGCGAAGGACCAAGCTTCTGTCGTACCATGTTCTTGAGCTCAATCACCTTCGCGTCCTCCTTGAAATGGTGCTTCGGATCCTTGTCGCTCAGTACGGGTGGCTGGTAACTCTTGAGTAAGAGAGACGATATCACTACTGATACCGATGAGAAGGCCATTGCTAGACCAGCACACGCAGGCGGCATCATCCGGTGGATCAGCGGGAAAAACATGCCAGCAGCTAGAGGAATCCCCACGGCGTTGTAGATGATCGAGAAGAAGAAGTTCAACTTGATACGAGAGAAGACCACGCGAGCCAGATCCAGAGCCACCACCACATCCGTCAGCGTACTCTTCACCAACACCATATCAGCCTCCGCCTTGGCGATCTGTGTGCCAGCACCGATGGCCATGCCGATGTCCGACTGGGCCAGAGCTGGCGCGTCGTTGATACCATCGCCAACCATACACACAATACGCGGCTTCAAAGTCAGAGGGTTCACCTGCGACTGCAGCGCCTTGATCTGAGCGGCCTTCTCGCCTGGTAGAGCCACCGCCTTGACGTGGTTGATGCCCATCTGACGAGCGATGGCGCTGGCTGTACGGAGGTTGTCGCCAGTGATTAGCCACACATCCAGTCCCATGGACTTCAAGTGCTTCACGACAGCTGCAGCTTCCGGACGAGGCGCATCAGCCAAGGCGATCACACCCACCAGCTTGTTCTCCACACAGACAACCACCACAGTCTTGCCTTCCAGCTCCATTTCATGCATGTGAGCACGCATCTTGTCGCCAATGGCGATACCTTTTTCCTCGCAATACTCCGAGTTGCCAACCATTACGTTTACAGGTCTGCTTCGAGAGGTGACCTCGCTAGCGGCCACTACACCTTCGATTCCTCGGCCAGGAACAACGTGCACCTCTGTAGGGTCATGGAGTTCTAACTTCTCATACTCAGTGGCTGTCACCACGATAGCCTTGCCAAGAACGTGTTCACTCACACACTCTAACGATGCGCCGTAATACAAAAGCTCACGTGGTGTGTACGCTCGATCGGCTACCACGACGTCACGTACAGATGGGTGTCCGACAGTAAGTGTCCCCGTCTTGTCGAACACGATGGTATCAATATACCGCGCTGTCTCGAGCGCTCGACCGCCCTTGATAAGCACACCTTTCTTGGCGCCAACACCACACCCAACCATAACAGCGGTGGGTGTAGCAAGTCCCAAAGCACACGGACACGCGATAACTACCACTGAAATGGCATATAGGATCGACACGAAGAAATCATCAGCATGGCCCGTACCTGAGGACACTCCGAGGTCGATTTTCCATTGTGCAGGTACGACATCCATTGACAAAAGAATCATCCACGTTATAAATGTCAGCACGGACAAGCCGAGAACACAGGGAGCGAAAATCGACGCCAACCAGTCTGCATATGCCTGGATCGGAGCCTTGTGGAGCTGAGCATCTTCGATCAATGCACAGATCTGTGACAAAGCTGAGCTCTCGCCACCCAAACAGCTGGACTCAATGACCAACGCGCCCTGTTGGTTGACTGTCGATCCAAACACATAGTCACCCTCTTTCTTGGCCACCGGCATACTCTCACCCGTCAGCATCGACTCATCTGTCGAGCTGGAGCCAGACTTCACCACGCCGTCTGTTGGGATGTTGGCTCCTGGTCGAATACGCAATAAATCACCTCGTTGAACCAGCTCAATTGGAATTTCGCGGTCCCGCTTGCCTTCTTGGATCAACAACGCTGTCTTTGGCTGAAGTTTCGCCAACTCCGACAGAGCGTCCGCTGTTTTACCCTTGGCCATCGACTCCATGTACTTACCGAGCGTCACGAACGTCAGCAGCATCGCAGAAGACTCGAAAAAGTGGTGGCCGTTGTAGTTCTCGTGCAGGGCCGAGCCCATGAAGGACACAAAACTGTAAGTGTACGACATGCTGGTGCCGGCCACAACCAGGAAGTCCATACCCATAGCGCCGTGCTGCAGACCTTTCCACGCAGCCACGTAGAACCGTCGACCAACGCCAAATTGCACTGGTGTCGAGAGTAGAAAGAGCAGCAGCAGCTTCAACGTCACGGCGTTGAACACCGGGGTCATTAGAAACATTTCTACCGGCGGAATGTACATGAGCACCATGTGGATGAGTGTGGCCGGCAAGGAAAAAATCATGGCCGTGGTCAAAAGTTTACGCCATTTTGCCACCTCCGACTTGCTCAGGGCGTTCTGGTCCGTCGTCTGCAGTGCCACCTCGGCCGAGTAGCCCAGGCCATTGATACACTCTAATACGTCACGCGGACCTGTCTTGGCAAGCTGCTTCAGATGCACCTGCGCCTTGTTTAGCGGCAGATTGACCAGCACTTTCGTCACTCCAGGCAGCTTGCCCACCGCCGTCTCGATCTTGCCCACACACGCAGCGCAACTCATGCCCGTGACAGTGAACTTGAGCTCCAGCGAGTCGTCGTCACCGGGCTCCACCACGTGTGAGAACGTCGCCGTGTAGCCGGCGTCCTGGATGAGTTTGTGGAGTGAGGTCTGCTCGTTCTTGACCAGATCACGGTCGAACGAGACCTCGGCCTTCTGGCTGATGAGACCCACGCGACAGTACAATACGCCCTCCGCCTTGCCCACGTAATCCTCGATGGCTTTCACACATGCGGCACAGCTCATGCCTTCCACATGGAACACGGCGCGTGGGTGGCTGGCCACATCGGGCATGTCCACGGCCACGTTCTCCGTCTCCTGCTGCTTCTGCTTTTGAGCTTGTAGTTTGATAACCGCAGCCTTAGCGGCGTCGTATGCGCTAGCCTCGAAGCCCACACACTCCACCATGTCTACCAGCTGCTCCAACATCGCGCTACCCGGTCGAAGTAGCGTTACTGTAGCTCTACGTTGTTCGAAGCTAACGACGACGTCGGCCACGCCATCCACGCCTCGCAGCGCGTTCTCGACGGTCGTGCCGCAGTTCTTCTGGCACATCATTCCCTCCACCAGCAGCTGGAGCGTCAGTGGGTTCTGCGTATTGCTCTCCGTCGCCGTGTTGACCGGCGTTTTCACTGCGGCACCGAAGCCCACGCACTCGACGGCGTCCACCAGGTCGTCAGCCGTCACACTCGCGCCCGGGATGCACTCGATGTGTGCGCTGCGCTTCTCGAAGTCGACGACGGCATCGGCCACGCCGTCCACGTTGCGCAGTGCGCTCTGCACTGTGTTGCCGCAGTTCTTTATGCACATCATGCCTTCCACCGCGAGCTCCACCACGAGTGGTTGGCCCGTCTCGGCCGCCATGGTTGAGCTTTTACGGAGTCAAGTGTATCGCTTCGTGCAGATCTAAAAGTGTCCGATTATTGGAATTGAGCTGTTGGGTAAAATGGAGTCAGAGCACACACGTCTGTTGGCTTTGGATTGGGTGTCAGTTTATATGGGTCTCAGTATGGGGAAAGTTATGATATCGTTTCGTACTTAGACGGAAGCAACGTTGAAGTGACCGTCGATGAATTGTGCTTTAACGTTGCGGCGCATCGATGGCGACACACGCCACCAGAACTATGGCTTCCGCAATGTGAATACTCAGCGCTGAGCCGCTATCGGCGTAGTTGCTCGTGCTACAATTAAATTGGTCTTGACGAAGTGAAGCTGCAGCGTTCTGAGCCAGGCGTCTTTCTAGACTTACCTGTTCTGGAGCGCAGACGTCGGACCATGAAGTTTCGCTGCACTCACGTGGCGAAGCCGCAGATCGGCTACAGTACATGTACTTGTACATTAAGTTGATACTATGCATCAACACGCAATTGCGATGAATCTGGATCGGCGGCTTTTGCGTGTCGGTCGTTGGTTCAGTCAACAATCGCTCTAGCCGGAACTTCCGGGCCGGAGGTTTGTCTCGCAACCGCCACTTGAAGCATTCACCTGCGGGTTACGACTCTCGCAACTTGCGAGATGCGATCTGATCCACATGCGTCTGCATCATCCTCTACACGGACGAACAGCGCAAGATTGATCTGTGTTCGTCACCGAAATGTGCTCAGGAAGACTATATTATAGATTACCGGTAAAATACTGATTATTTGATATAATACGCATGCTCTTTAAAAATTTGATATTATAGCGTCCTCTTTTTATAAAAAGACATAATTTAATAAATCAATATAACACACCACTATCAGCCAATGAAACGGAGCATCATTCCGTATTCCAACTTCATTTGCCATGGTGTCGATGAAGGCGCGAATGACGGGGCTCATCAATCAGTCCCCGCAGTATGCGATCGACCAGTCGCGCGTGCCGATTTACTTCGTGGCCTCCAAGAAGGACTGGTACTACTGCTCCACTCGCTTGCTCAATGCGCAAGTCATGGGCTTCGATACGGTGCGCCATTCACTCGAATTTTCGATCCACTCCAACAACTCCATTAATCTAACGCCGCAATGACAGGAAACTCGCCCGATCTGGAGCAAACACCAGCGTCGCAACCCGTGCGCATTGCTACAGATTGCAGTTCGCGATGCCAACCAAAAGGAAGAGGTCTTTATCCTCGACCTGCTGCACTTGTCGGCTAAAGTCTACAACACCACACTAACTAGCGTCTTCCTGTCTAAAACGGTCGTCAAGCTGGGACAGAGCTTCTATCAGGACTTGCAGGAGCTGGCGGAATCGTACCCGCAAGCCTCCTGCTTTACCGTCTGCAAGGGCGTCGTGGAAGTGAACGATCTGTCAATCTCATTGGCTGGGGCACACAACCCGCTTAGTCTGCAGAAGCTAGTGTTTTTCTACTTGCATCGCAAGCTCACTAAGACTCAGCAAATGTCCAATTGGGCACGGAGACCGCTCACGCCTAGTCAGCTGCACTATGCTGCAGCGGATGCACTGGTGCTGATCCACTTGTACGACGAGCTATTGATGCGCATTCAGAAGGAGCGTACAACAAAGAAGTTCCGATTGAGCGAAGTGACCAACGTGCTGGATGTGAATCTCCCGCCATCGCCAAAGTGCTCGCTCTGCTTTGATGTTTTTGAGACGAGTAATGAACTGAAGAAACACCGCAAAACTTGCTTGCTGAACGTGCGCACGCTGGCGATTTGTGAGGTTTGCGAAGGCAAGAAACTCGTGACTGAACAAGCTATGAAGCACCATGTGAAGCACTGCGGCGTGGATGACGTTGCGGATGAGCCGATCGTGCAGGTCAAGCGGAATCGTTCGCTATCACTGGACTGCAATAAGAAAGGAACGAAGTCGAAGAAGCGCCGGTTGGAGACAATAGAGCAAGTTGAGGCAACAAAGGAACCCATTTTCATTAAAGCTGAGCAAAAGCCGAAAAAATCGCTCACGAAAAGGCAGAAGAAGAAAGAACGGAAGAAAAAAGCGAAGGCGTTGGCTGCCTTGAAAGATCAATTGTCGGCAGATAGCCTATCGCAAGTAGAGACGTCGAGCTGTCGGGATCAAGAGCACAGGAAGCGCAAAATGAGCATGGAGTCGTCGCTTTTGGCGTCCGATGCAATGTGGTCTCAGATTTCGAGCGACTGCGAGTCCTTCACCACTGCCGCGTAGAGGTCGCCAGCATGAACCGATGAAACACTCTTACAATAAAGATTTTGCATTTTACTTTGGTTGGCTCAAATTATTTTTCGGTGTTGTTTTTCATTCCCAGCAACATGTACAGTATTATTACTTCGACTTTTCCGACTGTAAAGGATATGCAGTCAGAGACCGGCCATTGTGAAGTGTCGAGCAAGTCGGCGTTTTTAGCGACAGGATCTGCTGCTGTGTGTGTTACAGCAAGAAACAACGCGATGACAGTGTACATGCATGGCCGCCGGCATTGGCCGGCCCTCGACAAGCTCTACCTCGTGTGTAGCCAAAAGTTTCGACGTTTCATGTTGGCCTGCAGCCACAGCGTGGCCATCTATTCAATCTTGGTCATAAAAAACGTCGCTTGCTTTCTGGTCAGCGACCTCTGGTCTGCTTCGTGGACACCAGCTGGCGCATTCCGCGGGCACAGAGCCGTGTCAGTTCATGCTTGACCCTGGCTGACTTGAGGCCGTTCCCATCGCCGCGAGTCTCGTTCATTTCGCAATTGCCGTCTGTCCGATCGCACCGACAGAAAAGATGGTGGCGGCCAGAGCTTCGCAGGCGGAGGCGCTGATGGTGGAGCTCGCGGTGGAAGGCATGATGTGCATGAAGAACTGCGGCAACACAGTGCAGAGCGCGCTGCGCAACGTGGACGGCGTGGCCGATGCCGTCGTCGACTTCGAGAAGCGCAGCGCACACATCGAGTGCATCCCGGGCGCGAGTGTGACGGCTGACGACCTGGTGGACGCCGTCGAGTGCGTGGGCTTCGGTGCCGCAGTGAAAACGCCGGTCAACACGGCGACGGAGAGCAATACGCAGAACCCACTGACGCTCCAGCTGCTGGTGGAGGGAATGATGTGCCAGAAGAACTGCGGCACGACCGTCGAGAACGCGCTGCGAGGCGTGGATGGCGTGGCCGACGTCGTCGTTAGCTTCGAACAACGTAGAGCTACAGTAACGCTACTTCGACCGGGTAGCGCGATGTTGGAGCAGCTGGTAGACATGGTGGAGTGTGTGGGCTTCGAGGCTAGCGCATACGACGCCGCTAAGGCTGCGGTTATCAAACTACAAGCTCAAAAGCAGAAGCAGCAGGAGACGGAGAACGTGGCCGTGGACATGCCCGATGTGGCCAGCCACCCACGCGCCGTGTTCCATGTGGAAGGCATGAGCTGTGCCGCATGTGTGAAAGCCATCGAGGATTACGTGGGCAAGGCGGAGGGCGTATTGTACTGTCGCGTGGGTCTCATCAGCCAGAAGGCCGAGGTCTCGTTCGACCGTGATCTGGTCAAGAACGAGCAGACGTCACTCCATAAACTCATCCAGGACGCAGGCTACACGGCGACGTTCTCACACGTAGTGGAGCCTGGTGACGACGACTCGCTGGAGCTCAAGTTCACTGTCACGGGCATGAGTTGCGCTGCGTGTGTGGGCAAGATCGAGACGGCGGTGGGCAAGTTACCTGGAGTGACGAAAGTGCTGGTCAATCTGCCGCTAAACAAGGCGCAGGTGCATCTAAAGCAGTTGGCCAAGACAGGTCCGCGTGACGTATTAGAGTGTATCAATGGCCTGGGCTACTCGGCCGAGGTGGCACTGCAGACGACGGACCAGAACGCCCTGAGCAAGTCGGAGGTGGCAAAATGGCGTAAACTTTTGACCACGGCCATGATTTTTTCCTTGCCGGCCACACTCATCCACATGGTGCTCATGTACATTCCGCCGGTAGAAATGTTTCTAATGACCCCGGTGTTCAACGCCGTGACGTTGAAGCTGCTGCTGCTCTTTCTACTCTCGACACCAGTGCAATTTGGCGTTGGTCGACGGTTCTACGTGGCTGCGTGGAAAGGTCTGCAGCACGGCGCTATGGGTATGGACTTCCTGGTTGTGGCCGGCACCAGCATGTCGTACACTTACAGTTTTGTGTCCTTCATGGGCTCGGCCCTGCACGAGAACTACAACGGCCACCACTTTTTCGAGTCTTCTGCGATGCTGCTGACGTTCGTGACGCTCGGTAAGTACATGGAGTCGATGGCCAAGGGTAAAACAGCGGACGCTCTGTCGGAGTTGGCGAAACTTCAGCCAAAGACAGCGTTGTTGATCCAAGAAGGCAAGCGGGACCGCGAAATTCCAATTGAGCTGGTTCAACGAGGTGATTTATTGCGTATTCGACCAGGAGCCAACATCCCAACAGACGGCGTGGTGAAGTCTGGCTCCAGCTCGACAGATGAGTCGATGCTGACGGGTGAGAGTATGCCGGTGGCCAAGAAAGAGGGTGACTATGTGTTTGGATCGACGGTTAACCAACAAGGCGCGTTGGTCATTGAGTCGAGTTGTTTGGGTGGCGAGAGCTCAGCTTTGTCACAGATCTGTGCATTGATCGAAGATGCTCAGCTCCACAAGGCTCCGATCCAGGCATATGCAGACTGGTTGGCGTCGATTTTCGCTCCTTGTGTACTGGGCTTGTCGGTGATGACGTTTATTGCGTGGATCACTTTGCTCTCTGTCGATCTCATCCCGACGGAGTGGAAAGTGGAGCTGGGGGTTGATGTGTTGGACGACCATGCAGATGACTTGTATGTCGCGATCTTGTTTGCTATCACTGTAGTCGTCATCGCGTGTCCGTGTGCTTTGGGACTGGCTACACCCACCGCTGTTATGGTTGGGTGTGGTGTTGGCGCCAAGAAAGGTGTACTTATCAAGGGCGGTCGAGCGCTCGAGACAGCGCGGTTTATTGATACCGTCGTGTTCGACAAGACGGGGACACTTACTGTCGGACACCCGTCTGTACGTGACATTCTGGTTGCTGACCGTACGTATACGGCGCGTGAGCTTCTGTACTACGGCGCGTCATTGGAGTGTGTGAGTGAACACGTTCTTGGCAAGGCTATCGTGGCGACAGCCACTGAGTATGAGAAGCTAGAGCTACAGGACCCGACAGAGGTGCATGTTACTCCTGGTCGAGGTATTGAAGGTGTAGTTGCTGCGAGTAACGTAACGAGTCGACGTACTGCTGTTCATGTGCTCGTGGGCAACTCTGAGTACTGTGAGGAGAAGGGAATTGAGATTAGCGACAAGATGCGTGCTCACATGCATGAAATGGAGCTGGAAGGCAAGACTGTGGTGGTTGTCTGTGTGGAAAACAAGCTGGTGGGTGTGATCGCCTTGGCTGATGCGCCTCGTCCGGAAGCTGCAGCTGTCGTGAAGCACTTGAAGTCCATGGGACTGGATGTGTGGCTGATCACTGGCGACAACCTCCGTACAGCCAGCGCCATCGCTCGTCAGATGGGCATCAACCACGTCAAGGCGGTGGCTCTACCAGGCGAGAAGGCCGCTCAGATCAAGGCGCTGCAGTCGCAGGTGAACCCTCTGACTTTGAAGCCGCGTATTGTGTGTATGGTTGGTGATGGTATCAACGATGCGCCAGCTCTGGCCCAGTCGGACATCGGCATGGCCATCGGTGCTGGCACACAGATCGCCAAGGCGGAGGCTGACATGGTGTTGGTAAAGAGCACGCTGACGGATGTGGTGGTGGCTCTGGATCTGGCTCGCGTGGTCTTCTCTCGTATCAAGCTGAACTTCTTCTTCTCGATCATCTACAACGCCGTGGGGATTCCTCTGGCTGCTGGCATGTTCTTCCCGCTGATCCACCGGATGATGCCGCCTGCGTGTGCTGGTCTAGCAATGGCCTTCTCATCGGTATCAGTAGTGACATCATCACTCTTGTTGAAGAAGTACAAGTCGCCTCGAATTCTACAACCCAAGGCTCAAAAAGTGCACTTCGAAGAAGATCTACAGGTTGTGGATCTCAAGAATCTTGTGCGTCTGAAGGTTAGCAACGTGCGCTACGCGCCGTTGACGAATGTGGACGAGCGGCTGGTGCGTCCTAAAGCTCCTGCTCAGTAAGAGACGAGACCGTAACAGGTGATGTTAGATGTGGTTGCTGTAATTTTTGAGAAGTGTAGGCTGAGTGAACGCCATTTAAGTGATAAGTGAACTTGCAAGACACAGAAGTTTGTCTATTCGATTTATTCCTCTTTAGCTCTACGGTGTGGTACTAGCTGAAGAAGGTGGCCACTACGAAATAGTGGTGTGAACGAGTGATGGTGCATTAAAGTTGCAAGGATCACTACGTTCACTGAGAAGAAGACAAGCCCAGCTAGCCACAATGGGAAGAAAGTGTTGACGCCTTGCATCTCCAGATGATACGCCCAGTACAGCCAGTGAAGCTAGTTGCAGAAAAATATCAATTTCAGTATCTTTCAGGAAAATTGTAGAATAGAAAGGCTGCTTACCTCGCCTCCTAGCCACGCAAAGATCATAGCAAGGCCCCTCCACTTCAGTTGCAAGTTTGTCAGTGGGAAGATGAGCGGCAGGAACGCGGTGTACCACAGGAAGTACTGTGTTGAAATAAAAAAAGTTTTGAGTTTTCAGCTTCGAGAACTGGAGGATAACAAATGTTACGTACCTGCGCCGTGCACACCTTGTTGAAGATGACAAACACCATTGTTAACGCGAACAACGCGAAGGGAAGATCACGACCATATGCGAACGATATGGCAACGAGGGATGTGAGTTGAGGCAGAAACGCTAGGAGCCCAACACCGAAACCTGACGGAGTGTTGTATCGAAGATAGAGATCGTAGAAGTAGACCGAGAAGTTGTGACGGTTGTCCGTGCGCGTGAAGTGGTAAAGGTACGCCTCGTATAGAAACTGGTAGCCGTAGCTATAGACAGTAACAAATCACAAAGTTATTCAGGGGAGGACGGGCACCTCATGACGTGCTGATAAAATACTTACAGGTAGTAGCAGCCGGCAGCAAGGAAGATGAAGAGACCCCCACTCACAAGGCCGAAGATGAGGCGATCTCTGTTAAGAAGTCCAGCAAGCTGCGCCCAAAAGCAAACTGACGAGCTGCAAGAAAAAGTCCACTTGGCATTTGCACTTCGAAAGTCTCCGTTGAGAAACTATTCGGCAAATTAGATAAACAAGGTATTGTCAGTCCTTAACAAAGTATTCTTTTTGTCACCCAGCATAAATCCTACCACGAGGAAAGCCAATGCGTAGATAATAGGGTAAATCTTGAAGTGGACAGCGGCGCCATATCTACATGAAACAGGAAGACGTCAGAGTGAGGAAGTACCGTCTGCTGCTATTACACTTACGCCACAGCTGAGAGCACGAGCTGCTTCCGCATCATCAGTAACAGTGACAACATGACCAGCAACACCACGATGGAATCTGCATTGCCTCGCGTCGAGATATTCACCGAGAATGGGTGGAACAGCCACACACTACACAAGTTTTATCAACACCACAAGTATCAGCATCAAATAACTCCGTCACTAATTAATATCCCTCCCTCACCAGCAATAATTGACAGCACCTGTAGCAAACACCAGCATACAGTAGTGAGATAAATGCACACTAACACCCTCGTTATATCCACTTTGCTTACTTGTATCGGGAAGCCCTCTCAACCTCAAAATTTGGTACAAAATGTATCCGACCAGCATATCGCAGCCCACAAACAGCAGCTTCCCGAACATTTCATGCACGTAAACGTTCGGCAGCAACAGAAAGGCTCTACAATAACACAATTGCAGCACTGTCAGTCACTTAAAACAGTAGCCTCCTAGCTACAAATGGCCTCAAAAACTCACAGCACAGGCGTGTAGCGGTATGTCGTGCGCTCGAACGGCGAATGGCCGTCCGCCATCTCCCGCGCAGCGTCCGAGTACACGTCATAGTCCACATCCGTATACTTAACAGTCATACACAGATCCTGAAAGTGGCCATACAGTAGCAGCGCAAGCCGCAGCACCAACACGCCGCCGAAGAGCGCTACTGTCCTTCGTGACATTGTCAGAATAAATTCTGATACATTTTCGCGAAGATAAAATCGTATTTAGTGAAAATGATACAAAGGTCAAGATCTGCGACGTGTGAGAAAGAAAACTTCAAGTATACTGGTTCAGTCATTGCTTTTTAGTGTGAGGTTGGCGAGTCCGTAGACGACCGGGTTGTAGCGGAATCGGTTCTTAAGTCGCAGTTTGCCGCCTGTTGTTTCTTCAGGCCCGGAGGTAGGACTACCCGGAGCTGCGGCAGCGTCTGCTGTATTGGCAGCTACAGATAACGACGAGGTGCTTGGCGAGGGTGCAATGGTAGCTTCGCCGAACTTTTTCAGTGCCTTGCCCACGTAGTAACCTTTCGTCATGTTTTGCAGCAACCCGTTGGCTAGTCGACGGTTGCCATTGAACGTCGTAGCCCACTGGTTGACGATCAATACATTCACTCCACACAGAGTGAGTAGCAGAGCACGAGCGTAGGGATCGCACTCGACTTCTTTTTCCCACGCGGGTTTATCACTGTCCACTTTACTCTGTCGACGCACACTGTTTGAGTTCTCAGCGTGATCCAGTAGTATCATCGCTTGACATGTCAGCGCAACGTTCATACCAGTGACCTGCTGTAGAGGAAGATACGACCCAAGCACTCGATTCGGCCCGACGTACATTAGCCCACCCCCACGACGAGCAAGAAGGGCCTGCTGCCAGTCGGTCACACTAGGAATTTGTCCGTGATCAAGCGCATCCTTCCACCCTCCAGCCGCTTGTTTAACGACCCTAGTCATTGTCTGTCCACTTGGATTCCCTGGGTCTTCTTGATGCGGATCTACGATGACACGGATGTCATTCGGTCTTAGAGGTTGTTTCTTCATCGCCATTAGTCGTTGATGAAGAATCTGAATAGAAAAGTCTCGAGCAATTGCATCAGCTGGCTGAAGTACGGGTAGAGCTTCCATCGGCAGACAAGCGAAGATCTGGTCCAGAAGAAGGACCAGAGTGTTGCCTGTGAGGTTGCTCTTAAGCTCTGCGTTCATAGCCGAGTGTGTGAAGAGCGGGTTGAGCAACTCGACAGTATCTTTAATAATTGTCGTGAGCTCATCTTCAAGGATGTCTTCGCCTTGATTCAATAGAGTCTCTTGAGACGTAAATTCATACATTTCGTCTTGTCCATGAGCCTCTTCGTACGCCAACGTCTCCTTTGCGCATTTCTCTCTCCACGTACGAATCCTCTTTTGTAGTTGCTCTAATAACGCTGCCTGAGTGTCTGTGAATTCCATGCGAGAAATCGCAACACGTCTCTCAGTACTGCCTAAAAACGCAGCATACAAGTAGCAGCGATCAGGAGAAAAGTGGAGACACAGCACGCGAATAGAACTCGGTAGCGCTGCCACAATGGCATCCACTCGAGTCCCGACACTCATCCGCTTGAATGACTCGGATTGTTGAGATAAATACAGCTGAGAGAGCTGGAATGGCAGACTATGAGCCTCGGCACTGGTATGTGTCTTCTGTAGCTTCTTCATCCTTCGTAAGTGCAGACGCTGGACATTCGACTCTGCCACACATTTCTCGAACAAGGCAGTTGCAACCTCGATAACCTCAGCACTTTGGTGCTTGAGTACATTCTTCGCACAGTCAAACGGGTGTCGACAGCCCAGAACGTGCACCAGTTCGTTCGAACACAGTCGCAACAGCTCTGCACACTGCTTTTCAAATGCGATAAGTTGGTACTTCTGAACTTCTGCAGCGTGGGCTGTGAGCATTTCCTCCAAACGAGCTTCGTCGACTCCTTCTTCTTCCCCTTCCGTTTCCAGCTCGCCTTGCACCGGACTTTGGCTTTCATTCTGGTTCGGAGCTGCATTTTGGTTCGCTGCTGCATCTGCGGCAACAGCGAGTTCAGCGCGTGCTCCGTGGCAGCAAACCCACGTTGCATGACGCGCTTCAGATGACGTGTAGCGAGTCCATAGATGAGTTCTAAGGGCATCCGCTTTCTGTCGATCGTGTCCATGGAAAAGCGCAAGACGTTGACACTGAAGCCTCAGCACTTGAGCGATTGCATGCTGGATTTCCAAGACGGAGTTGTCAGAAAGCGTATCAATCGCAGAAGAGATCAATGTCATGGCACGTGGCAGCTCAAATGATCCGGTGTTATGCTGCTCTGACTCAGTTGCGTTAAGCCACTTTTCCACCACGTTGCGTTGTCTGTCTTCGTCGTATCGATACCACGTCATCTCTTTATCTTTGACAGCTGCAGGCGATAGCTCCGGTACCAGCAGAAGTCGAGCAACTTGTAGTTTAGTCAACGCAATCTTCAGTGCCAAAGGTGACACAATTGCCTCTCGGTGTTTCTCTGTTTGACTCGGAGAAGAAAAAGCAAACTGTCTTTCGAAGCATATCTCCTGTACTGTCAGCGCTTCTTGTAGCATACTCTGCGCATCTAAGCCGGCATTAGTGAGATGATGTGAATCGCCATAATTCCGCTGAAATGATTGCAAAGCCGCTGGAAATTTAATCAGCAGTTGACTGCGCTGATAATGGGCCTCAACGTGAGTTAGCATAAGCATGCTCTTGTCCAGAGATCGCTTGCTCTCCTGTAAATAGTCCTGCATACACGAGTCTTTACATTCAGCGGCCTTTTTCAGAAGTACCGTCGCTTGTTTGAATATCACTCGAGCCACTAGTTGAACCACCACAACATCAGGAGAGCTAGCCAGACCAGTCTCTTTGTAGGGAATCGTCTGTACAGCTGGACGCCGCATTCCAGCGACCATCGCCATTGCTGCGCTCTTCTCAGCACTTTTCAATATATCGAGTGCTTCGTCAAGGTCGGGATTCAACTTACAGCATCGTAGTGTCCACTCCAAGAAGCGACAAACATCTAGTTGGGAAATCCCCAAAGCACTTTTTGCTCGAGCTAATGCCTGTTCGGTTTGACCTTCGATCTCCAAGACACAACTGGATAGAACATCACATTCACTTGCCAAGACTTCGGAGTTCTCAGTCGACAGCCGCAGTATCTCAAGAAGAGTTTTCGCTTGGCGGACAAACCCGAACTGCAAGAGTAGCTGGATTGACTTGACTGCTTTCTCCCGTGAGTCAAGCTGTGTGCTTTGAACCACGCGTCGTTTCCTCGATTCAAAGTCACCTTCAGGTAGCTCAGTCGACGTCTGAGATTCTTGCAGCTCCTTAATCAATGCCTCTACATTTAATTGTATAATATCTAACGCGTTTTGCAGTGGCAAAGAAAAGTTGCTCAAATTCAACCGCTCCATGAGGTCAAACTGCGAGAGTTCCATCCAAATCTGTGCGATTAGAGTTCGTCGAGGAATATACGCGTGGAACAACACACTATACAAGCAAAATGAGGGTAGCATGCTCGAGTATTGGAGTCCATCAACACGAAGCATGGCGAGCAGATCTTCAAGACTAAGTAGCGTAAGAACTGGTTGAGTGATGTGGACCATACTCACTTGCAAAACTCTAGTCCACGGCATGTAAAATCGATTCGCAACGTTCGTGTCGTGATCCACTAAGAAACTAATCCACTCACGTTCCGAAACAGGCGTCGTATACTTAGGCATCTTGTCCTGTTTCCACTCGTCAAAATCAACTCTGCTAGTTGCGTCGGGGTTCTCTCGTTCAAATGTGGCTTTAAATTCAGCCTCATTCGTCATCATGATGATGTGTTCCCAGGCTTTCATCACCTCGTACAAAGCCAATCGAACGTGCTGTAACCTCTCGGTACAATTCTTGGATAACGTCGCTCGCATCACGAAAATACGAAGCTGCTTCTCAGCAAACCACAGAGGCGAGTAGCCCACGTTAATATTCAGACGTGACAGTTGATCACTTGAAGTCGTCGCTTTCTGTGCTTGTGAGACAGTTAGCTGCTGTTTCTGACAATTTAGCAGCGTTGAGGTGGCACATTCCAGATAAGTGACAGCATTCTGAGTGGGGAATTGATGTGTGTGAAACCATTCAGCAATGTCAACGAGAACGAGCGTCTGTTCTTCCGGCTGTCCATCGAGTTCCGCGTAGGCGTTCGACAACGTCTTGAGTTGTGCAGGTGGGTCTTTCCAAGACGAAAACGCTACTTTCTTGAGTATTTGAGCTTGGACAAGAGATTGCTCCAGTTGATCTGGGGTTTTCGAGCTGCCTCCACTCCTTGGCATGCTGATTGGCTTCCCAATGCGAGCACCTGCAATGGCCGATGTAGTTTGAATCTCCTTCATAATACCACGAGGCAATGGCGTTCGATGCGACGTTGGTCCAAAGGTTCTAAGTACGTACTCACAGATCTCATATTGGTCGCTCCATTTACTCGCTTTTCCACAAACTACCAACGTTAGTAAAACCATTTCGCCATAGAAATTGAGATCTGCGTCAGGAGACACGATCACTTGGTCGAGATATCGTAGCGTCTTACGCAAGCTGTCCGTAATATGATCAAGAAAACTGTCTTCAGCTTCCTCGCTATCGAGCTTTGTACTCGGGTTTATTGCAAAGATGGCCGCGTTCCAGATCACTTCGCAAGCTCGAACAACGATAGCAGATACGTTTCCGCGTAGTGCGTACTTGATTGATTGCACAAGATGCGATAGTGAAGCAAGAATTAACTTTTGAGCGGGTGTATCTCCCTGTCCTAACGCCAAAATGGCTCGTCCGTAAAGCAACTCAGCAAGAGCGAACCACTTCCACGAGCTTGGTGTAATAAGTAGCTGGATCATTTGCTTGGCCTTCTTGTCTTCTGGAGACGTTAGCATATGTAAAGCCTCCTCTGCACAGTCAATTGCGAACTTAGCGTTCTTCAGTCGGAACGCGCCACAACCGAGTCGAACCCATATTTCCACATACAACTCCATCACTTGCTGTTCTTCTTCCAGTACTCGCCCCGTTCCAGTGCTCGTGAACGACGTGAATATCTCTGACGCACTCGTCTGCCACATTGTGATGGCTTTCTGATAAAACCCTTGAGCTTTTTCCAGAAGTTGCGATTGCTGTGCTGCTGGGAGTAACATTTGCGTAAATGTCACTTCCATCGCCTCCAAATAGGCAACAACCTTCACTTGAATAGTAGTCGTGTCGGTAGGTGTAATATCCTTCGCGTTCTGAGCAATTTGGACTCTTGACTTTAGCTCTGCAAATCGCTTAATGTGCAGTACACTCATGCTTCCACCACTGACAGGATTGCGTTTCAGAAAGGTGTCTGAGATAGCTAGAGCCTTGTCAAGCTTGCCAGTCTTCTCATAAATACTCGAAAGTCCAAGTCCGACATTGGCAAGAAGATCGTTATCTACACTTGCAGCAACCGCTTCCAGAGCCGCGTAAACAGCCTCAAACGCGTTGATACACTCAAGTAAAATCCACTGTGGGTCAAAGCCATTTTCAGAAGTACTAGATTGAGTCACTTCTAGCAACATACGGAAGATGTGGAAATGGTAATTCCACAAGTAGATGCACGTATTCTCCAACACGAACGTCCACCCGATCTTTGTTGCTGCCTTCAGCGCTTTCGTAAGATGCTCCAGTATTTCCAATTTAATAGTGCGATGTTCCTTGCTAAACGTACTTTGTAGAGTTGAAAGACTGAGATTTACATCTCCTTCGGTCTCTGCGCCTGGTTCAATGGGTGACGAGCTATCGTCGGTATTTGGACGATGCATCCCCAGTACAAACGCCTCCTTCCCCAGAGATATCAACGCTGTGAGATCAGCGTTTGACTTCCTTGCAGCTAGTCTCGACTCGATTCGGTTTCCCAGAGTTTCGGTCTGACGTTGGGCGTTATCAGCTTGCATCGCCTGATCCTTTAACTTGGTCGCTAGGATCTCCATCATCAGAAGCCGCATGTCAACCTCGAGGATCAGCAAACTCTTCTCACTTGATATGCTCTTCAAAGGCACAACCTCCCCTGTTTCACTTGTACCAAAGTACTTCGACAATGTCAACTCCGTCGTCTGTTGAGCCAGTACACTATCATGGAGACAACTCCACGCGAGCGATGAAATCTCGCTCCAAAGTCTGACATCGTCAGCAGGCGAACTCGACTCGCTACTACTCTCAGTCATCATATCGACACACCGAGTCAGAATTTCTCGCTGCTGTTGTAGGTCTTTGCCTTCCTTGACTTGTTCCAACATCGCTAGCACTTCCAACGACCTGGACGATGAGTTCTCAGCTGCTAGCTTCAAGTCCAATTTCTGCTTAATAGGGAGCAAATGAGTGTCAACCGGTCGAATTATCCAGTCTTCATGAGCACTGAGAACCTCGACTGTCAATGGGGACGTATCATTTGCACGAGAAATCGTTCCATAGTCCAAAGAAAGAGCTTTACGCACGTTCGTGTTCGCCTTAGCTAGAAAGTCAGACGCCACCTCCAGTTTCGCTATCTCCAAGTAAAGTCGCGCTCGAAAGCCAAGCAACAACGAGTCCAATTCTTCCATGATAGACGACGCCAGACTGAACACTCGACTCAAATTATTCCGTAAGTGAGGCTGCAGCAATGGCAGCGACAGATTCCACGCGTAGATACACACCCGCTCGACCAACTGCGGATCTTGCTGACGTTTACTGGCCAATAACGCGCGCTCAAACGCTTTTATTCCTTCCACTCGTCGAGAGAGAAGCTTAGATTCACGTTGGCGAGAGCTCATCTTGTCTCCAGTATGTGTAGCCGGCATGACAATGAGTAAAATTGCACTCAGAACTTGACATAAAACTCGAGTTTTCGGTGGCATATTTTTGCCTTTCCGTTGTAGCACGACGTCGCATGCTGCTGCTATGGGTAAAGCATTGTTAAGTGCTGCATGGATTGCAGTCTCAACCACCATTTCACCGTCAATGGCTTCCAACGCACGCGGCTCGAGAGAGTTCACGAAAGTTTTAACATCTTCTGGCGGCGTTTCAGTGTTTAAACCGACGAAACCCGTGGCTTCCTGGAAAATTTCAACATACGCGGCTTCCAACGTCCCCGCAACGTTCCCAGACTTGACACACTGGAGTTTGACTAGCAATGTTGATCTCTTATCACTCGAGGGCAGAAGTCGCTTGACATTGGGCACGATCTTCTGACACTCTGGGTCTTTGAACGATCCCAAGTGGACTTGAAGACACAGTGCTTCTTCATACAAAGCCTTGAATGACACGTCAGCTTTGGTGAGTTCAGCGAGACGAGGACCGAGCTGCACGTCCACTACGTCGTTGATTGTCTTCGCAGCGTTTGATAGTTGATTGGCATCTAGCTGAGCGTAGACAAGAGCGAGTTGGAGTCGAAGCAGCCACGCCACATCCGACTCGGCGGTCAACTTGAGCGCATCGATGATGTTCGTTAAAGACGGCACTAAAAACTGGAAGGTGGATTGCTTCATGAGCTGGCGAGCAATCTGCCAATACGTCACAGACGCATTGTACACGAGAAAGTCGTAAACAGGACGTTTAAGTGTATCCATGGCGATCGGGATCACAGCGAGAACAAAGTGGATCGCATCGAGCACCTTCTTGAGCTTCGTCACCCCCGTATCAGCCTCTGCATCGTACGACTCGCAATGAGCTCGGACGAATTGAGCGCGACAGTAAAACTACCAAGACATCAAATATTATATTTTTATTTTTTCTTCTCAATTGCAAGTCTTACCTGGTTTTTAAGTTGACATTCGCTGAAAAACCATTCGATACTCTTCAATGCCGAGTGGAAATCTCCTTGGAGAACTGCAGCCTCAGCTGTGAGCACCAGAAGCTCCGGTAGATTCATGCCAGCGGCCACTCCCATAGACGGCACGCAGGTTTGCTGGTGGATCGTCGTGAGTCGGTCAAGAATTCCGCTTGCTGTCGGTCTCACATCTTTCGACGAAGAGCTCTCTCTCTCAGATAAGCTCGCGAGCTCCAGCAAACGCCGCAGCTCGCGATCCAACGCTGTGACGTGAGAGATAAACACCATGGCATGAGAAATGAACGCTCCCAAACCCAACACGACCTTTTAAAACCTTAAAAAAAACGAGCACGATGATCAAAAATATATTGTAGATCTCACGCTCTGATTGCCATGTCCTAGTTCTTCTTCTTGGCCAGACCCGACACAATGTCGTCGATGCGCAGTAGCATACACGCAGCCTCCACCGCTGTCTTGATGGACTGCGTCTTGACCTGGAACGGTTCCCACACGCCCAGCTGCTCGGACGGCGTCACCTTGCCCGTCACGCCGTCCACGCCGTACGACTCGTCCGTCTCGGCCTGTTTCGCACGCAGCGACGTCATGACACGCACCACGTCAGCACCGCAGTTCTGCAACAACGTCCGCGGGATAACCTCGAGCGCTTCGCCCACTGCTCGGAACGGAAACTGCTCGACACCTTCGATCTCGTCCGCGCGCTTCTTGAGCTCGTGCGCCAGACGCATCTCCGTCGCGCCGCCGCCGGGCAGCAGCAGCGGCTCAAACACCACGTTACGTGCCACTTGCATGGCGTCCTGAAGGTTACGCTCGATCTCGTTAAGTACGTCCTTACTGCCACCACGCAGCAGGATACTACAGGCACCGGGGTCCTTGCATTCCTCAAAGAAGGCAAAGTACTCGTCGCCCAGCTTGCGCACCTCAAAGAGGCCACACTTGGTGCCAATATCCGACTCCTGGATCTCGTCCGCACGGCTCACAATAGTCGCACCCGTGGCACGAGCCACACGGTTGTTGTCCGTCTTCCTGAGACGACGGAAGGCCGTGATGCCGGCCTTAACAAAGTAGTGCTGGGCCAGATCGGACACCCCTTTCTCTGTGATCACCACGTCAGGCTTCATGGCTACAACCTGGGCGCACAAGTTCTCAATGTACTCTTCTTCGAGACGCAGCAGCGTGTTCCAGTCTTGGTCGTTCGTGAGCTCCACGTTCGTCTGACTTTCACCTTTCTTGTACTCCAGAGGGCAGTCCAGCAGCAACACACGCGGGTTCTCGATACGGCGACGCATCTTAGAGTGCGTCACGTCCTTGTTGAACATAACGCCCTTAAGTACGCGGCTGTCTTCAAGTTCTCCGCCCGGGATCTTCTCCACTTTAGCGTAGCGCTTGACGTCCACCTCCTTCTGACCAGACGCCGAGGTACGCACTACCGTAAGTACGGCATCTAGTGCCAAGTCACTTACCAAATTGCCCACACGAGGGGAGAACTTGGTACCGATCGAAGACTGCACGAGGTTACGCATGTCTTCCTTGTTCTCAATGTCAATGGGACGCGCCAGCTTCTTGGCGATCTCCAGCGACGCGTTGAGTGCGCGGTTAAAGCCTCGGATGATCACAGTCGGGTGCACTTGGTGGCCCAGAAATGGCTCGGCTACGACCAGCAGTTCGCCCGCCAGGATGATGACGGACGTGGTGCCGTCGCCCACTTCCTCGTCCTGTGCGCGACTGAGCTCGATCATGCTCTTAGCTGCTGGGTGGGCCACGTCCACCTCACGGAGAATGGCGTTACCGTCGTTAGTCATGACGATGCCACCCATGGGGTCCAGAAGCATCTTGAGCATTGAACGAGGGCCCAACGTGGTGCGCACAATGTCGGATACGGCCTTGGCGGCCTCGATGTTGCCCAACTGCGCGGTCCGGCCCGTCTCGCGCTTGGTGTTGGTGTCTGGAGAAGGGACATCGTTAGAGGAAGGGCATGGTGATGAGATACGGCGGGATACGTACTGAGAACCATCACTGGAGCCTGCATCATGGTGGAAGGTGTCGAGTCTTGGTGACGATCTTGTGGCTGGTTGGGCTGTGAGGGTTAGAAGGGAGTTGAGGTAGCGAAACATAATATTGTGTAAGAGTTAAGTATCATTTTTTATATTTCAGTCAGTTGAGACAGTGATTGGAAAAAAAATATTTTTTTTTTATTTAATGGCTATCCGCCGAAATGTTTTACAAGAAAAATATCCAGCTGTGGCACCATCGAAATACAAATACTCAATTGCACAACGACCAGAAATTGCAATACTCAATTGCAGGGTTAAACGACACTGCAATACCAAATTGCAATACTATTTACAATATCCAACTGATACATTTCGTTTCTACCGTGTTGATTCCGCAGGTATTGCAGTGTAAATTGCAAGTCGACTTTCGACTGCAATTCTCACTGCAGGACCAGACGTTACTGCGAGCGTAAACAAGTTTTTAATCACTGAGTTGAGTTCACAGCAATTTTTGGGAATGCTTATGAAAAAAAAAAAACTTAGAAGCGAAGAAAGTGATAGCTGAATGGATACAGCGCTTTTCAGAAAAGAAAAATAGCCTAGCTCGCAGCGCTAACATTGTAGTAAACCGTGTTCTCGAATTCCGGCGCGCAGTACGGGAACTGGACCTCGTCGTGCGATGGAGCAAACAACTCCTCGCCAGTCGTGTAGGTCACGTAGCAGCCCAACACAAAGCAGATTACCACCACAATGCTTCCGGAGATTTTTTCCCACATGGCCACTTGACCCCACGATTCCTTTAGATAAAAGATAATAGGCAACAAGATGCAGTTCACTGTGATACAGGACGCACCAACAAAGTCTGCCAAAGACGTGAAGTCGTCCTTCAGCACGATAGAAATGACAACTAGCAGCACCACGATGGTAATGCGCATCACGACGTACTTGATAGCGTTCACGCCGCGGTACTCGGCGGTTTGCTCCTCCTGGTCCTCGAGGTACACGTTTTCTGCATCGGCATCTGACACATTCGACTTCCTGGAGCTGTGGACAGAATCTTTGGTAAGCGGGTCGACCGTCGACTCGACGGGTGTGGCCATCTGTAGATAGCTGGCGGCTTCCTCGATGTCTCTTTGTTGTTTCTTGTGCATGCCAAGAAACAGACGCTCCGCAATGTAGAACGCCGGATTAATGATGACAGCGAACGCGATCGTAATGTGGAGCTGCATGAACAAATAGGCCATCACGATGGTGCCCCAATTCGGCGCGAAACCTAGATTGGTGAGACCAGTCTCGGAGTCAGGGTATATTGTGAAAAGCAGATTGCCAGATATCTGGCATCCTACGGCTGAGTATGCCGTGCTTGCCAAAACAAGAAACAAGATGGAGATAATGCCGACGGTGACACCCACAACACGAGGCATGCGCTTGGGATCACTGTGTTCACGCTGGATGTCGGGAATCACAATACCGGCACCGTAGGCGAGCGATAGATTGCCGAAGCAACCGACAACCTGCGAGAACGATAGGTCAGGCGATGGAATACTTGGGTGTCCACTCAGACCGTTCATTAAAACAGCGACACCAATAACGTCGGCGACGATCGTTCCCAAGCAGCCGGCAAAAGCAGACGCAGCTCCTTCCTTTAGGGTCGGGACCAAACACACGGGCAGTACCGTGAGTGCCATGAAAATGATCCAGGTAGTTTGGCTGAAAGCCTCCGGGAAGAGGCCGTCAAGGAGTGAGCCCCCGAGAACTAAGAAGACGCAAGGAAGGAGGAGGCACGAACCCATCTGCGAGATGACACAAAGCCAGCGACCGATTTGCCCCATGGACCACTCACCGAGGTCTCCGAACGTCTTGACGGACTTGGGGGCGAGCAGCATAACCTTGGACATGGTGATGGAGGAGTAGATATTGGCAAATGCCATGAAGGCCATGGCCATCACGGCGAGGTATGGGCCCGCTCGCGAGAAGTTACCAGGCATACCAAGGGTTCCAACGCCGTAGATACAACAGAAGAGGTTGAAGGCCGATTTGGTATCCTCTGCGGTGAAGAAGGGTTCCTTGGCCATAGTTGTTGTCGAGGTGCAAAACTGAAGGCTTTTGATCGAGCGTATCGGCGGCCGACAGTCAAATTGGAAATGAGCCTAGTGGACGCATTCCGCCGTTTACCTTGAGCAGAGTGACTAAGCTTTAGGTTTACTGAAGCAATCTGCACCATGCGCAGACATATTCAAGCTTGCCTTAGTTAGACAGTGATCCTGGAACGCTAGCACGCAGTTGGTCTCTGGCACCACTGCACAATCCAGAGCCAGACAACCATTGTGGTTGAACTGGTTGTTAATTGCCAGCAACGCTTCCACCATGGTTGAACGTATCGACAATTATGTTGACAGAGTTGTTAGCACACGCTACAGTGCAATTATTAAAATAGTCTATGCGGAAGTAGCTCAAAACATTTTGTAATTAAGCAGAAGAACTTGTAGCGGTGGATAATAAGTTATGTTTAGTTGCAGGACTTGAGATTGATTTAATCCTCGTATTCAAAATCCGGTGTAGCTCATTTTTGCTGGTTAATAAATATCGCACAAAGGAAATAAACCAACATGTTAGTACATCTACACAGTGTACTACACTTATTCTTGCTGCAAATCACGCTAATTTGTGCAGCGTAATTCGTGTTTACTGTGTGTTTACTGTACTATGTTACAGGAATGATACAATAAGATTGCGTTGATTGCGTGACGTGAGCATCCCGCATAATACAAGCTTGCGTGATGATCACGACTTTTTGTTTTACGCTTTTTAAAAATTGCGAGCCCAAAATTATCTGAACCTAGTTCTTAGTTTTTAAGGGATTATAAGTAATTCTCAGAACCAAGTCAAATTCGAAGTGGAGCTTACAAAACACAGTATGTATTTACTTTCTAAATTGAATAAGCATGTAGGATTCCTGAACGGAGGCCCTACCGCGCATATTAAGAGGAACGTAGTACAGTATGCATCTGGATTACTGCTTAGGTTGACGTGCTCCGTAATGACCATCATCATGTGTGTGGCTCCTTGTTGATGCCACGAAGGACTAATGGGAAAGTAGGTACAGAAGTCTCTTTTAATAAGCGAATCTTGTACTTCATATACCCTTTTATATCGGATCACCTGGTTTGTGGGTACTTTTAGCAAATTGCAAGTTCGCTGTGGATTCCCTATGCAGCTTAATTAGGCGATCCCCTACGTTTATTGTGGGGGACTTCTGTATGATTGAAAAAGGAATACACTACAGTTTCCCGAGCAATCCGTAACTCTAACAGCCGTTCTGACAGTACGGCACCACTGTGATGGCGACGAAAGCATCGCACGCGCACTAATACTCGCTCACTGAATACTTCTGAAACGCGGCGAGCGTCCGTGTTCCAAACACCTTTCTATAAACGTTTCAGGTATGACATTCATGGCTAAGCATTCATTTTAAATTCAGGTGATGCCGCTGTTTTACCAAAAAAAAGTATATGTCAAAGGCACGACTTGAACCTAGTCTAGGAAGGGTAGGCACTAAAAAACAAAAACGGACTAAAGCAGGACAACACATTTAATTTTGATAGTCTTAAAAAAATACAAAATTCAAGTATTGTCGATTTTGTCCTCAAATAGTTCGGGTTTTCATGTCGGGACCTTGTCATGTTTGTTCCATTGTTGTTTTTACCTTAATTTATACTTCGAAGTTGGTTTTGAAGTCGCATAACTTTTGCCGGACTCTTTTAATTTTGAAATAAAAATAAACTCTTTTTGTCAGCGACAAACCTACACATCAGGAAGCGTTTCTCGGGCCAATGTTACGAACAGTGCTAGGGAGTTCTTGCACATAAGCCATACGCGAGCACCTCCCCCGTGCGGTGCCTACGATTGACTCGAGGCTTGAGTCAAGTGCATCATTGGCTTTGACCAAGAACGAAGAGAGTCAGAATTCTTTCCAAGACCACAAGTCTATTCTTTCAAGCGGAATCCCCCCTCTACGGTCATGCGCGGTATTTTCTACGGTGTTCTTGTCTTTGCGGTTTTAGCTCGCAGCAGCGCCGTTGCAGCAATCCCGAAACTCGATGAGCCTTGGCTCTCATCTCCTGCCGTTGTGGCCAAAAGATCTCTTCGGGTCGCAGGCCAAGAAGTCGTCCAGAGCAGCGGTGCAAACGGATACGGCGGGATCTGGAAATCAGTTGCTCAAAGCACCAACAAAATCATCACGAGGCCAGTGGAAGCCAACATGGCCAAACTCATCGAGGCGGCCAAGAATGCGAAAAGTAAGAAAAAGTAAGAAAGCCCTCATCGTCATAAACAAGAAGCAGCCTGATTGCTCCATACACTTTCTTACCAGCTCCCAAAAAGTGATGTACTTCGAAGTAAGTGGTTGTACTGATCTAGAATTTTAGAACATTCCGGACAGCAACCTACTTAAGAAATACTACATTGCAAACTTGGTGATGAGGAAAACTTTTGCCGTGTTGAAGCAAGCCATGGACCACATGATTTTGCATAACTTAAGAACGGAAAATATTTCCTGGTGAGCACTTTTCCTGGGGGTAATTTAGACCACTTATTTTATGCAGGCGGATGCTACTTCCACGTTTTTTAAAAGGGGTAGGCTGATTAAGCACCATGAATTTGAATGCTTTGTCCATGATTCCACTATCTAAATAAAATACGGCGACATAGTAACTCACACTGCACGTGTTTGTGTCATGTGCAGACATGGATGGATATCGTTAAGATGCCGACAGAGATTTTTGCTATGCTACTGTGTATGTATACAGTCCACCCATAGCATTATTACAAAGGAACTAGCCGAGTGCCGCCGCTACGCGGTGGTAGCTTAGGTTTAGTTTTACCTTCCCTCCTCCGCTACGCTTCGGCAGGATAAATATTTAAAAAAAAAAAGCGCTGAACCCCTATGAGCCTTAAAGTATTTTTTAATTCATTTCTCTGGGTCAGTCAGTCATCATGTTACTTGATTATAAATAATTATTCTAATGATCTTGGATCAAGATTCTTGATACAATCTCTTTATTATTGTTGGCCATCACTGTAGCTTCATCCTCCACCCAAACCCACCTGCACGTTAAAAAAACATTAATACAAACGCTACACAATACGTTTAGTTTAGCGTCGTGCTCGATATCACGGGCCATTTCTGAGCCGCTATGAAGCTTAGCTCACATCAACGCAAAAGATAGTAATGTTCTGCCCAGCTTGCACTACTTATCCGCTTGTACAGCCTATTTGAGCTATTAAGAAACTAATGATTGATCACTTCTCACACAAAACTCAATATAAGCAAGAACATATTCGAATTGTAATATTTTTTTTGCATGCAGCGTTCATATTGTGCTGATTCCGAAAAAGTCATTTGACACTCGATCCTCTGTCAGTTATGATTAAAGCATGTGGATAATGTGTCGCAAGACGCCTTGCTGTTGTTGTTGTTGACGGAAGTGTTTTTTTATTTAATAGTTTATCGATGATTCTAGGATGGTAAAACGTCATTTAGGCTCCAAGTTTATTAACGTTTCTTTATGGGTCTACTTAGCCAGCTATAATTAACACCTCTCATGTTTTGTTGTTGTCTTGCCGCTCCATTTAAGATCGTATCCTACGCCCCTGTCGGCGACACGTCCGCTTGTTAAGTCGTATCGGATATTGCTGTCCAAGCAGCTCTTAGAAAACAATGATGTACAGCAGTAACACATATAAGTTCTTGTTCAATCTAAAACTATCTGTAACGGATCGAGCAGTCGAGTGGACCACATGGCTGCAAAGTCATGTGATGAGTGGTAGTACACGTGGGATGCGAACGACGGGTTTTGCATGGAGGACGAGAGAGAGGTGGACGATGTGTGAGCGTGCCGGCTGGCGGTCATGGTCGTGAAGCCAGCCGGGAACGATGTGTGCCTCGCACACCGTGAGTGCAGTAGTCAAAGAGGTGATTGGCAGCACGAGTGGGATACGACGCCAGTAGGAAGGACGAAAGAGGCCGACGTGAGTGTGCTGGCTAGTGGTCAGGCTCATGGGAGCCGAAACGAAGGACGGAAGAGGTCGACGTGAGTGTGCTGGCTAGGTGGCCAGGCTCATGAAAGCCGAAATGGATGATGAGGAATAGTGGGGTGGACTATGTTGAAGTACCGCGCAGCAGCCGCACTGCAATGAACAAAGGAGGGGAGCAGTGTGGGGCGAAGGACCGGGCAGCTCATTTTTGGATCTACGGCATTAGCACAGGACCTGACACGTGTGTGGCGGAAGACGCACTTGGGAGACGGAAGAGGGAACGAGGATTGGCAGACGAAGGCCGTCCGAGTCACCGAAACGGAAGAGCGAGCGAGCGGGGAGGGGGCGGAGGCCGACCGGCTAGCGAGCGAACTACAGCCATCGGAGCACGTGATGACCGCGCGGGTAGCGCCGACGACAGGAGGGCGTAAGGAGGGGCTAAGAGGCACCTGAGGTCTGTGTAAAGAGTCGGGTGGCATTCGGTGCGGGGAACACACGGGCGACGAAGTAGCGCAGCGGCGTGAAAGGCTGGTGCTTGGAATAGTACACGAGGGTTGAGTAGGAGCGAGTAGTGCAGCAAGGGTGGTGTTGCGTAAATATAAATAGGAACGGACACTCTCAGTGGACGTTCCGGCGCAGAACCGAGTGGGTTCTGTCGGCCAGTTGAGTGAGGAAGTTCCATACGGGCGGCAAATAACCAGGACGAACCCCCAGCGCAGTATTTGTGGGAGCAGTACGACCTGCCCCACGACCGGACAAGATAATTGGCCCGTTACATATCTATCTTTATGGATCAAGTGACAGCATTTATTGGCACAGCGTCGTTCTTACGGCCAGCTTCTGCTCTACATGCATTACTAATTACCAGCTCAGTCAGTTACCTCACACTCAGATAATAATGAATATTTCTACAACAAAACAGTTGTAGATGTTATTTTAGTCATTGTAACTTGCAAAACCTCTTAAGTACATACTATCACGTATATTAATAGTATGTCCCCGAAAACACGCATTCCTACGTGTATGATAAGCACCTTGCAGCATAGGAGGCGCCTGTAGGGGCTATTTCATTTGAGAATTAGTAGCAATCAAATATTAAAAGCAACATAAATTATTAAAATAGTACCGGTAAGTACTTCGTAGTAGATGGGTAATGGATACAAATCTCCATATCTTGTCTGTAAACCACATGGATTTACTGATGTAAGTTACATAATCCTATGTTAACCAATCGAAGCCGCCTTCGCTCCGCTTGACAGCCAATGATAAAGCTAAAAAACCTGAGCGTTTCGTATGACGGACGGACAGACACCGTGCTAGCCTTGATAGTTTAGGACTAGCCGGCTGCCGCCGCTACGCGGCAAGGTGGCAGGTTTGAGCCCCAGGGGAAATAAGCTCCCGCCTTCGCTGCGCTCCGGCGTAAAACATGTTTTTAGGTAAACGTGATGTATTAAATGCATATGAAATTGAACATTCCTACTCCGAACCAAAAATCTGCCTGTAGACAATGTTCTGGGTGTAAACCCCATCCTGATCCTCCAGCTTTGGGTACTTGACCAGCGCCTTGAATCTTAATCTTGAAGTCACTCGCGACATCGCATCGTAAAGCTTCCCGTGGGAGAAGCAAGGCGTAGCTAGATATATCCCCAAGTACTGCACCGTTTGTCCTTGCGCCTTGTTGATGATCATCGCAAAGGCCGGTTAGACAGGAAACTGCTTGCGTCTCAGGTGAAACGGAAAGCTCCGAATGTCTCCGTCACTGATGAAAACAATGCGGGGAATCAACACATGTAGCCCTTGTCTCTCACCTGTCATGATGTGGCATGGATGACATGTGGCTTGAGGGCCACGATTCGAAGCCGTGTTCCGTTGCCCAGCCCTAGATCTGGATTCAGGTTCCATATCATCATGGTAGGCATTCCTACCTTAAGGGTCAGCTTGTGGGGAGGCATTCCACTGATATTCATCGAGTGGAGTACCTCTTGCTCGAAGACATTACCGTCACCGTCGTCTTGTACAGAATCGGAAGACATGTATTCCCGTTTGTCCAGTTAATCGATCGGTCACCGCTTCATTGATACGGTGTACGATTGCGTTCGTGGTCGTGAGGATCGTACGATTAGCGCCATACTCGTTGGTAGCAACCTCGGGGTTGTTAATCTCTCCATACATCTAGTCGATGATCCGATCCATGCCTCTTGGAATAACGCCAGGACGAATTATCTGGTCCTCGCCCTCGGGCACAGGTGGATTATCAATCAGCATATCGCGTAGAATCTTCATGTAATCGCTTCCTATGGAGGGATTTCCTTCACGCCTTCCCTCTCCGACTTGCGGCAGAACCTCGGAGAGCGCAGCCATTTCATCCGCAGTGTCTGCCGTATCAGCTGTGCGCACGCGCATGTTTTCCGTAAGCCGGGACGTATGGATTTGGGGCCACAGTCTAGACGACTTGAGGCAAGCGTCAATTGTCTCGACGGGTGCTCCATTCTTTACGACCGACATAATCTGGTGGAAGTCTCCCGAAAGTACAAACACTTTCCCCCCAAAAGGCTCGGTAGCGTTGTCAAGTATGTCCCGCAGTGTTCTGTCTACTGCCTCGAATGCGTGGCGATGGGCCATAGGTGCTTCGTCCCAAATAATCAAACTTGCATGCTTGATCAACTCCTGAATATGGGAGTTCTTCCTGATACCGCAATTCGAGCTCTCGTTCAATTTGAAAGGGATCTTGAATGTAGAATGCGCTGTCCTTCCTCCCATAAGCAAGAGCGAGGCAATACCGCAAGACGCCACAGCGATGGCGATTTTTCCCAATTCTGATTTTGGCCAGTATGTTTCGAAGCTGTGTAGATTTTCCAGTACCACCCGGGCCATCGAGAAAAAATAACTTCTTGCCTTCCTGAGGACAGTCTACCGCTTCAATAATCTGGTCGTAAACACTCGCTGTCCTTCGTTCAGCTGATCTTCTGTATTTACAATCGCCTCCAAAGCCGACGCATCGTATCCAGTGAGCTCACGTCGAAGAAAGCCGTTTTGTGCGAAGCGATTCACGAATCAATGTTGGGAACGACCCCAACTGAGGAAGCTCGTCAAAGTCAGCTATGGCATATACCCGCTCACTTGAAGTAGTTCTTGAAGGCGCATCAGCGTTTCAAATTCTACCAGCGCCGATTTGAAGGGGTCCATTAAAGCCTGATGTTTTGCGTGCATAGTCTTGGGAAAGGTCAGCGAAGAACCGATTTTATAGAACACCAGCATTTGCTGGAGCTGAATACACCAGAATGGTGACGAAGAGCTGGCGTAGTTGATACGGCATTTGGAACTTAGCCGCTTTCCTCAAACACGAAGCCCACTCGTTGTCATTCTCCAAGTAGCCAGCCTCCCGCGCCTCAATTTGGAATATGGGGCAGACAATCCCGTTAACCGTTCTCAAGTCTTCAAACGACGTTGGGCCTCTAGGCTGACCGAGAAGTAGCCGAAGATAGATCCGCTCCATATCTCGAGGAGACACGTGAGCCACGCGAGCAGCCGCAGCTTGATACTGTTTCCGGCTAACCCACCTTTTCGGCTGCCCTTTCTCCGGCGCTTTCCAACCGAATTCTTTAGGGATGTCCTGATACAACATCGTCCTGGCAATATGATTGTCGGGCACTTCACTCGCACACAACTCAAAGAATCTGGTCAGCATCGTGTGACTACCACGTTCCAAAACTGCCTCCGGGTTTTCCGTTTCGCGGAAGCAAACCGTCTGCCCTGACTCGATATGAACCGTTAGCTGTGTCACCGCATGAGTTTTCCCCTGAATCGTGAAATCGAGCAGGCGCATGCAAGCCTCCACCGGAGAAATGTAACGGGTGCTCAAGAAACGTAGAATCTCGTTTGGCTCTCGATGCGAACTCTCCTGCCCTCCTCATACTTCTTCCATAATGAGTATAGCCATGTCAGGTCTTTTGTACACATAATTGTACAGGCAGGTATTTAACCGCAGTTATATCGGTGCACACTTCCACATTGATGTGGCAGCTGTACTTCTGGGATAAGTACAGGTTGTACGGTACAACCCACTGGTTGATCGTAGCATTGTCGTATTCCCTGCCTTTAAGCTTTAGAACACCTTCTTGCCGTCGCCGTCGTCTGTACACTGGATATCCGTTAGCATTGGCTTGTGTAACTTCTGCTAATGGCTTGGGAAACCCTTTGGAGCATTTACCGTCCTTCATACACGCGCATGAAGGGTTTGCAGACCCACATGGACCATGGAGCATGAATGACATGACCGTTTCATACAGCTGAGGATTGTTATCCTTATCTGGAATCTCAGCCATACCATCTTGTCTATGATCTCACGCGTTCGTGGTTTGTCTTCGTCAGCCAAAAAAATCAAAACGTGAGCGTGGGGGAGCCCTCGTTTTTGAAACTCGACAACGTAGATCCGCGCTCTCACCCGTCCCACGACGCCTTGGTTTAAATAGTCAAGCGTCGCTTGTAGTTTCTGCTGCCACACGCGAATCACGATGTCTGGTCGATCTTGAGCTGTCTGGATATCGGAAGGTATCGCTTCAAGAATCTCGTCTCATTGGGGTTGCACGTTTCAGTCAGGAAGACGTCGGGCCGTCCATACTCCCGAACAATTGCCATCGAATCTTGATACGACTTGTACATGGACCGCGGGCTACCCACGTGCAAAGCCGGTAGTATGATACGCTTGCCAACCTGATACAGAAAGTGGGTAGGTCGCCCTCTGCTGCCTCCGTCCCGGTCCGGGTGCACCAATCTGTTCTGGGCCCGGTCATATTCTGATAGCAGCACTTCTCCTTTCGCCAAAGCCAAAGTATCCTCGCTGATCAAAACGTCTTGAACACCCTTGTATTGATCGGCGCGGGGTGTTTTCTGATTGTCGACCACCCAGCGAAGCTGTTCTTGATCACATTTTGCACGCTGATCTACACACCACTGTTGAAAAAGGCGCCCGCCTTGGTGGAGAGCGGACTGATCAACGACTTTCTGGTGAAGGCGGAACGCGACGTGTTCACGAAGCGACCTCGCCTTCTTGTTTCGATACTCTCCAGTGGCTGCATTGCTATCATGGTTTAGTGTCTTAGCCACCGCCGAAGCCATCGTGTTATTTTGGAAGTTTCACCGCTGGTCTGGCGTCCGTTCTATCGTGAGTTACCGTAGTATCGAGCTCCTGGGCTCGGTGAGATTCGGTTTTACCCTAGTATCGTGTTTAATGCTCGGTGATTTCCCGTTTATGGTCTACCGCGGTTATATGTTTGGTCGGTCGACTGTGCTCCGTGTTCTACCGTGGTGCTATCGGAGAAATACTGTCTGTGCGCTCTTACCGCTACGTGCTCTACCGTGGCTTCGAACGTGCGTACTCTTCCGTAGCCGTGCTTTTCAGCATGCTGGGGTGTCTATATATATAGCTCCCTTCTGTGGCCCGTACACTCCCGTCATATTCTTGTTCTTTTGTCCTTTTCATGGCTGCGTGCTCTTCCGTCCTTCACGTTACGCACAAAACTTCGTGGTTTGCATCGGCTGAGACTTCTATCATCGTCCATGGCCTTCTGTGCTTCGTGTTGCTCTTCTGTCCCATCGTGTACATAATGTGGGTCGGTGATACTTCGTGTTTCGTGTTCTTGCTTAGTCACGTGCCTCCGCGCTAACTTAACCCTATTGCTGCCGGAAATTTAGTCGGATTTTGTATGGTAAATATTCCACAGTAAAATGTGAATTATGCAGATATGCTGGGTTTTACTCCGCACCCCGCAGCATTTTATAGCATATTGCGTGGGCTTACAAATACTTATTGCAATTATTGTAGTAAAACCAAGCAATATGCTTGGTTTTCCGCGAACCACATGAATCGTTCAAAATAAAATCGTCACATTTCGGTTGAGTAATAATTGTAAAACCAAGCATATTGCACGGTTTTAGTGGCAACAGCAGCAATAGGGTTAATCACAAACGCTGTTTCCATTTTTATGTACGCTACATATATTGTTGGAGCGTTTGCACAATATCGTAAGGTCGCACACTACGCGCGCAAATACAAAGGAAGATGATATTTTTTTCCCGGAGGCAGTGTGGGGTGCAGGTGTGTAAGCCACAATAGTCATATTTTAAAGTTTTCACATTATTATTAATAGTAATACAATTGTTATTTATTATCAAACGCTGATATAATTATTATTATGTGTACTACTACTACAAATAACTGCAAGAAAAAATATCAAATGTCTTTAAAATAGTGCTACGCAAAACAGTATTGTAAGTTAAATTATTCCAAAAGTACTACGAACTCTAAAACATCATTCTATATTCAATAAGTAATAACGGTTAGATTGATGCCAAAATATAAGTCAACAGGACTTACTATTTTCTTCAACAGCTCCTACGACGATATAGTACGTATATGCTTATCGGCGCCTTCTACTAATGCTAATTAACGCGTACACAGGCAGCGCCCTTTGCGTGTCGAGGCGCTCCGCAGAGAGAAATGAGCAAAATAAAATTTAAACGGTTATTTTAAGTACGATGTGTAGTCTACATACAATGTGTGAAAATCATAATGTATGTTTTAGCCAATGAGGGCCGCCTTCGCTGCGCTCGGCAGCCAGTAGAACGCCCGCATTTGCGTTACATGAATTAACCCTACCCTCGGACGGACAGACGGACACCACACTCCACTAGAGAGGTAAGACTAGCCGTTCGCCGCCGCTACGCGGCGGAGTGGCATGGTTTGTTGGAGATGAGGTGGCCGCAAATTTAAGTGCTTCATGGTGTCGCGTTCTTTGTTAGCGTCGTTCACCCCAGTAGGTGTACTTAACCACTTACCATTCCGTAGTCTCATGTGGACCCGTATAATATTGTTGTTAGGGACGTTTTGGTTATCCCGTAGTACAGGTTGGCTGTCATGTTCTTAAATGGTCTGTGCTGTTCCGAGTTCCTCCTGACTTCGTAGCTCCCTGCACACCCATGCTTAGTGGTTATAGGCCCTCTCTCTTGGGTCATGCTCTTTAGTACGGCCTTTTCGTAACTGCTAAGTTTTCTCTGTTCTCAAACGTTTACGTAAGTCGCACCGGTTTCGTGGTATATAGTCTTTCGTGGGCGTTGGCCTCCCATCGCCAGTTCTCTAGACTAAGGGTACTATTCCGTGGATTGGTGCCTTCACGCAGTCGTGCTGTTCCGTCGCCCGTGTATCGTGATCTCCTGATGAAGTGTCGTCGACCGCGGTATCACGCTATCGTGCAATCGCGGTGTGGTTATGCTGTCTATGGTATTGTACACGCGTAGTGCATCTGCGTTGTCCGTGTTATCGTGTTCTACAATGGCATCGTGCTCCACGGTGTGTAGTAGTGGTCATACCAAGCCCACCCCCTGTGCATTTCATGGCTGGTCCGCCGTCCGTGCATTCCTTTTCTAATGTAGTATCATCCTTCGTGACTCGGTGATCTCAAGCTCAACACTGGTCTCGTTCTCCGCGGCTCGGTGATCTTCCGTCTATAACCTCTGTGGCTGCGTTTTCTCCAATGATTTAGTGGTTGGGCTACCGCCCATGCTATCGTGTTATCTCTGGTATCGCGGCTGGTCTGTCGTCTGTGTTATCGTTAGCTACCGTAGTGTCGCGCTCCGCGGACCGGTGAGCTCCTGTTCTACCCAGGCATCGTGATGCGAAGATTGATAATTTCTGTTTTCCCGTGTCTGTCCTCCCGCGGGCTCAGGTTTGGTCGGTTGACTGTGCACCATGTTTAGCCGTGGTGTTCCTGGAAAATCGTTTATGTGCACTCTCACCGGTATGTGTTCTACCGTTTCTTCGAACGTGCGTGCTCTTCCGTAGCCGTGCTTTTCAGCATGCTGGGGTGTCTATATATTAAGCTCCCTTCCCTGACCCCTACGCTCCCGTCGTATTCTTGCCCTTCTGTCCTTTTCATGACTGTGTGCTTCACCGTATTTCACGCTACGCATAAAACTTCGTGGTTTGCATCGGCTAAGACTTCTATTATCGTCCATGGCCTTCCGTGCTTCGTGCTGCTCTTCTATCCCATCGTGTACATAATGTAGGTCGGTGTACTTTCGTGTTTAGTGTTCTTGCGCCTCCGCGCTAGCTGAATCACAAACGCTGTTCCGATTTTGTTTGATGTACACAACGTATATTGCTGGAAAGTTCACACAATATCTTAAGGTCGCACACTACGCGCGCAAATACAAAGAAAGATGATACTTTTTCCCGGGGGCAGTGTGGGGTGCAGGGGTGTAAGCCACAATAGTCATATTTTAAATTTTTCACATTACTATTAATAGTAATACAATTGTTATTTATTATCAAGCGCTGATATAATTAAAAATGTGTACTACTATTACAAATAGCTGCAAGCAAACATATGAAATGTCATAATAGTACTACTTAAAACAGTATTGTTAGTTTTTTTTTATTAGAAACGGAATACGAAGCCTAAAATATCATTCTAAAACCAATAAGTGCTAACGTTTCGATTGAGGCCGAAATAGGAGTCACCAAAGCCTACAATTTTTTTCAACAGCTCCTACGACGATATAGTACCTGTGTGCGCATTAGCGCCTTCTAACAATGCTAACTAACGCGCACACAGGCAGCGCCCTTTGCGTCGAGAGGAGAGCAAAATGAAATTTGAACGGTGCATTTAAGTACGATGTGTAGACCACATATAATGTGTCCACCACATATTGCTATTTTAGCCAATTGAGGCCGCCTTTGCTGCGCTCGGCAGCCAGTAGAATGCGCGTATTTGCGTTACATTTATGAACCCTATTCATGGCTAAAAGTGCAATTTTTGCATAGTCAAGCCGACTCACAAAGATAGGTGCAGTCGAAAGAATGGGACCTTATAGTACCGAACGGGTGGGGTGTAGCCATGCGTGGGGAAAGGTTCATGCTAACAAACAGGCCCGTTACGGACGGACTGACAGACGCACACCAGACTTCACTAGATGGGGTAGACTAGCCGTTCGCCGCCGCTACGCGGCGGAGTGGCATGGTTTGTTGGACATGAGGTGGCCGCAACTTTAGTGCTTCTTGGTGTCGCGTGTTTTGAGAGCGTGGTTCACCCCGTAGATCTTGGCATCGTGTATTTAACCACTTGTCTTTCCGTAGTCTCATTCAGCCCCGTATAATATCGTGGTTTGGAACGTTTCCATTACCCCGTACAACAGGTTGGGTGTTGTTTTCGTCAATGGCCCGTGCTCTTTCGTGCTCTTCCCGGCTTCGTGGTTCCTGCTCACCCATGGTCCACGCTTCTCAGCGGTTATGTCCTCTCTTTTGTGGGTTCATGCGCTTTAGTACGGCCTTTTCGTAAATGCTAACTTTTCTCGGTTCTCAAACGTTTATGTGGGTTGCACCGGCTTCGTGGTAGATTCTATTTCGTGGCCGTTGGCCTTCCATCGCCGGTGCTCTAGCCGAAGTGTGTTATTCCGTGGTTTGGTGACTCCATGCAGTCGTGTTGTTCCGTCGCCCGTGTATCGTGCTCTCCAGGTGAGGCCCCATCGACCGCGTTATCACGCTATCGTGCAATCGCGGTGTGATTTGCTGTATATGGTATTGTGCTCGCGTAGTGCATCTGCGTTGCCCGTGTTATCGTGTTTTACAATGGTATCGTGCTCCACAATGTGCAGTCGTGGTCCCCCCAAGCGCCCACCTTCCCGTTTATTTCGTGGCTGATCCGCCGATCCTGCAATCGAGTTTTTATGTACGACTGTCCTCCGTGGCTCGGTAAGCTCAGGTTCAACATTGGTATCGTTCTCCGCAGCTCTGTGATTTTCCGTGTATAGCTCCGCGACTGCGTTCTCCCATGACTTAGTGGCACAGTCCATGCTATCGTGCTAGCTTGTGGTGTCGCAGTTGGTCTGTCGTCCGTGAGATCGTTAGCTACCGTAGTGTCGTGCTGTTGGACTCGGTGAGCTCCGCTTCTACACTGATATCGTGCTCTAATGCTCGGTGACCTTCGTGCAAGTTCTACCGTGGCTTCGTGTTTGGCCCGTCGACCGTGCTTCGTGTTCTACCGTGGTGCTATGGGAGAATTACTGTCCGCGCACCCTTACCGCTGCGTGCGTGGCTTCGAGTGTGCGTGCTCTTCCGTAGCCGCACTTTTTAACATGCTGGGGTGTCCATATATTTAGTTCCCTTCCGTGGCCCGTACGCACCCGTCATATTCTTGTCCCTCTGTCCTTTTCATAGCTGTGTGCACTTCCGTCTTTCACGCTACGCATAAACCTTCACGGTTTGCATCGGCTAAGGCCTCTATCGTCGTCCATGGCCTTCCGTGCTTCGTGTTGCTTCTTTCCCATCGTCTACATAGTGTGGGTCGGTGTTCCTTCGTGTTTCGTGTTCTTGCTGAGTCACGTGCCTCCGCGCTAGCTGAATCACAAACGCTGTTCCGATTTTGTTTGATGTACGTAACATATATTGTTGGAGCGTTTGCACAATATCTTAAGGTCGCACACTACGTGTGCACATACAAAGGAAGATGATATTTTTTCCCGGGGGCAGAGTGGGGTGCAGGGGTGTAAGCCACAATAGTCAAAATTTAAAGTTTTCACATTATTATCAATAGTAATGCAATTGCAACTTATTATTAAACGCTGAAAAAATTATTATGTGTACTACTACAACAAATGGCTGCAAGGTAAAATATGTTATGTCTTGATAATAGTACTATCAAAACATTACTGTAGGTTTTATTTATAGAAAAGTACTACAAAGCCTAAAACATCATTCTAAAACAAATTAATACTAAAGCTTCGATTGAGGTCGAAATATAAGTCACCAAAGCCTACAAATTGTATCAACAGCTCCTACGACGATATAGTATGTGTGTGCACATTTGCGCCTTCTACTAATGCTAAATAAAGGTCACACAGGGAACGGCCTTCGCGTGTCGTGGTGCTCCGCGGCTGAAAGCCCTGACAAAAAGAAAATTTAAACGGTGCTATTAAGTACGATGTGTAGTCCACATACTGTGTGTACAAAACAAAATGGAGATTTATGCCAATGGGGCCGCCTTCGCTGGGCTCGGCAGCCAGTACAATGCACGCATCATCGTAAGTTTTATTAACCCTAACCCGTTACGGACAGACGTACGGACAGACACTGAGAAACGCTTCCTGATGTGTAGGTTTATCGCTAACAAAAAAGAGTAGCTTCATTGGAGTCAGCATGTGGGAGTCTTCGAAGTACGGAGTGTTTATTTTTATTTCAAAATTAAAAGAGTCCGGCAAAAGTAAATGCGACCTAGAAAGCCAACTTCGTAATATAAATTAAAGGTAAAAACAGCAATCGAATAAACATGAACAAAGGTTTTTGTTCCGACATGAAAACCCGAGCCTCATCAGACTATTTGAAGGACAAAATCGACAATACTTATATTTTGTATTAAGTTTTAAGACTCAAAATTAAATGTGTTGTCCTGCTTCAGTTCGTTTTCAGATTTTAGTACCTACCCTTCCTAGACTAGGTTCAAGTCGTGTCTTTCACGTGTTTTTGGTAAAACAGCGGCACCTGAATTGAAAATGAATGTTTAGCCATGAATGTCTTACCTGCAACGTTTATAAAAATGTATTTGGAACACGGACGCTCGCCGCTTTTCAGAAGTATTCAGTGAGCGAGTATTAGTGCGCGTGCAATGCTTTCGTCGCCATCACAGAGGGTTACGTGCGTCCTGTATCACAGTGAACTGCATCTTGTTGACTATATTTTTTATCTAAAGGAATCGTGGGATCAAGTGGCCATGTGGGAAAAAATCTCCGGAAGCATTGTGGTGGTAATCTGCTCTGCTACGTGACCTACACGACTGCCGAGGAGTTGTTTGCTCCATCGCACGACGAGGTCCAGTTCCCGTACTGCGCGCCGGAATTCGAGAACCCGGCTTACTACAATGTTAGCGCTGCGAGCTAGGCTATTTTTATTTTATTTTTTTATCAGCTGAAAAGCGCTGTATTCATTCAACTGTCAGTTTCTTCACTTCTATCGCTAAGAGTTTTTTCATAAACGTTGCCAAGAAATTGCTGTGAGCTCTAAAATGGCACTTAGCGCTTACACAATAGTATGTTCCTAACCTCAACTCCCTCTCCTATTACAATTCTAACCCTCACAGCCATGTTATTGCGTACCGGACCAGAGGCTCCGGAGATCGCAGTTCGAAACATGCGCAAAAAGCTGTAAGACAGTTGCGACGATGGGTAATAGAAAAGGTGTTAAGTAGACGTTGATTAGACTTAAGTTGCGCATGCGTGCGTCAGCAGAGTGTGAGTGAATATGTCAAGTTGTCGTAGATCTTTCTGGAGATGCTTGCGTAGCTTGTTGAAGATGAACGTGGTGAAATCACGGCCAAGTCACTATCCCGATGTGGTGCAGCTTGGTTTCGACCGGGCAGCAGTCACGGTAGACGCGTAGTTTGGTTGGCACGAACAGAATAATGGAGCCAGGCGACGGGATACTCGGGCTGTCAGCTGCAATGTCATACAGTGACAGAGTGATTAGAAATTGATTGGCGCTGAAGGGGTCGTCTCGCTGTGCCTCTTGGTATTCCTGCAGAAGAGTTGATAAGAACGTCCATTTACATTGACGATTGTACTGGAAACTTACCGTTTGTTGTTCGGGTAGTGACTCGGGCGCTCTTTGCTCGCCGAGATAGAGACGTAAGCGGCGGAGGCCGTGAATGTTATCGTTGGCAGTCCATAGCAGACGCGCTTGGATTCGGATTGACCCGCGAATATCTGGGTTGGCGACGTCATTGTTCTGTATGAAATTACGTATATCTGGTGAAAAATGATGGTGTTAGTACTAAACCAAGAGCATGGCAATTAGAATATATACCGTCGATGATGCGACGCTTGTGGTGTTGCATGGTTTTCGTGATCTTCTTGATGGGCGACACGTCTTTTCTGCGTCAGTTTGCTGGAGTTTTAGCGGCGTGGGTGTCGCACGAAATGTTGTTGGGAATGGTATGCATGACGAAGGTGGCGCTGGTTCGGGTACGGCCGTCACTAGCTTTGGCGTTGCGGGTGTCGTTGTCGACGTAGTTGTTGTTGTCGTCGGCATTTCGTGTTTGGAGAATCTAGTGGATGGTATGTCTGGGCGGAGCTGCGCAAATTGAGGTATGAGCTGTGTTACTGTTGAATTATGTGTACTTCCACGAGAACACGTGCCATTTCGCTGTTTCCCCGTCGCGCATAGGTAGGATATTAAACTGCATGTTTTATGTGGGAGGGGATTGTGGTGCGTTGCCGCTGAACTATTCAATGTGAATGCATGTGAGAGAGAAGGCGTCGTCGTCGAATCCAGTAACGGCGCAATGATGTAAAAAAATGGGTCGATGACAGAATCTGTGTTTTGATAGCGAGGCATGGAGGGAGCGCTCAATTTAGTGCGCATTGTGGCGGCAAACGTCGCTGTTCGTGACAAGTGGATTGTGTGTCCGAAGGTAAGCGGCATTATGTTGATAGTTTTGACTCCGGTTGGTAACAATTTGTGCTCAAGTATCAGGGGGAGATCTCGGTTTGCAATTGTAAAATCAACAAGGACACAAAATATGGATGTGACAGTAACTGCATTAATCGCGCGGTACCCCGTGTAGAAAATGTGTTGCAAAATATGTGGATATTGCTGATGAGAGTTCTGGCAGATGCGGTATGAATGCGCATCGAAGTGTTGACCAGATTCTTTGAGTTGTGTTCGAGTGAAGAGCCTCAGAACCATATTGCCAGAACGATGTTGTATCTGGGCTTTCCCAAAGCGTTCTGTTGAAAAGCGCCGGAGAAAGGGCAAACGAAAACGCAGGCTCACCGGAAACAGTATCAAGCTGCCGTTGGTCGCATGGCTCACGTGTCTCCTCGAGATATGGAGCGGTTCTATCTTCGGCTATTGCTCTGCCAGCATAGAGGCCCAACGTCGTTTGAAGACTTGAGAACGGTTAACGGATTGTCTGCCCCACATTCCAAATTGTGGCGCGGGAGGCTGGTTACTTAAAGAATGACAACGAGTAGGTTTCGTGTTTGAGGGAAGCGGTTGCGTTCCAAATGCCGTATCAACTACGCCAGCTCTTCGTCACCATTCTGGTGTATTCAGCTCCAGCAAATGGTGGTGTTCTTTGGGGTCGGTTCTTTGCGGATCTTTCCCAAGACTTCGCACGCATATATCAGGCTTTGATGGGTCCCTTCAAGTCAGCGCTGGTAGAATTTGAAACGCTGATGAGCATTCAAGAGCTACTTCAAGTGAGCGGGTATATGCCATAGCTGACTTCGACGAGCTTCCTCAACATTGATTCGTGAGTCGCTTCGTCAAAGCGGCTTACTTCGACGTGAGCTCACTGGATACGATGCGTCAGCTTTGGAGGCGATTGTAAATACAGAAGATCAGCTGAACGAAGGACAGCGAGTGTTTACGACCAGATTATTGAAGCGGTAGACTGTCCTCAGGAAGGCAAGAAGTTATTTTTTCTCGATGGCCCGGGTGGTACTGGAAAATCTACACAGCTTCGAAACATACTGGCCAAAGTCAGACTCTCGAGAAAAATCGTCATCGCTGTGGCGTCTTGCGGTATTGCCTCGCTCTTGCTTATGGGAGGAAGGACAGCGCATTCTACATTCAAGATCCCTTTCAAATTGAACGAGAGCTCGAATTGCGGTATCAGGAAGAACTCCCATATTCAGGAGTTGATCAAGCATGCAAGTTTGATTATTTGGGACGAAGCACCTATGGCCCATCGCCACGCATTCGAGGCAGTAGACAGAACACTGCGGGACATACTTGACAACGCTACCGAGCCTTTTGGGGGGAAAGTGTTTGTACTTTCGGGAGACTTCCACCAGATTATGTCGGTCGTAAAGAATGGAGCACCCGTCGAGACAATTGACGCTTGCCTCAAGTCGTCTAGACTGTGGCCCCAAATCCATACGTCCCGGCTTACGGAAAACATGCGCGTGCGCACAGCTGATACGGCAGACACTGCGGATGAAATGGCTGCGCTCTCCGAGGTTCTGCCGCAAGTCGGAGAGGGAAGGCGTGAAGGAAATCCCTCCATAGGAAGCGATTACATGAAGATTCTACGCGATATGCTGATTGATAATCCACCTGTGCCCGAGGGCGAGGACCAGATAATTCGTCCTGGCGTTATTCCAAGAGGCATGGATCGGATCATCGACTAGATGTATGGAGGGATTACACCCCCGAGGTTGCTACCAACGAGTATGCCGCTAACCGTACGATCCTCACGACCACGAACGTAATAGTGCACCGTATCAATGAAGCGGTGACCGATCGATTAACTGGACAAACGGGAATACATGTCTTCCGATTCTGTACAAGACGACGGTGACGGTAATTTCTTCGAGCAACGAGGTACTCCACTCGATGAATATCAGTGGAACGCCTTCCCACAAGCTGACCCTCAAGGTAGGAATTCCTATCATGATGGTGTGGAACCTGAATCGAGATCTAGGGTTGGGCAACGGAACACGGCTTCGAATCGTGGCCCTCAAGCCACATGTCATCCACGCCACAATCATGTCAGGTGAGCGACAAGGGCAACATGTGTTGATTCCCCACATTGTTTTCGGAGACATTCGGAGCTTTCGGTTTCACTCGGGACGTAAGCCGTTTCCTGTCTAACCGGTCTTTGCGGTGACCATTAACAAGGCGCAAGGACATACGGGGCAGTACTTGGGGCTGTATCTAGCTACGTCTTGCTTCTCCTACGGGAAGCTTTACGTTGCGATCGCGAGTGACTTCAAGATCATGATTCAAGGCGCTGGTCGAGTACCCAAAGCTGGAGGATCAGGATGGGGCACACACCCAGAACATTGTCTACAGGCAGATCTTTGGTTCGGAGTAGGAATGTTCAATTTCATATGCATTTAATACATCACGTTTACCTAAAAACATGTTTTACGCCGGAGCGCAGCGAAGGCGGGAGCTTATTTCCCCTGGGGCTCAAACCTGCCACCTTGCCGCGTAGCGGCGGCAGCCGGCTAGTCCTAAACTATCAAGGCTAGCACGGTGTCTGTCCGTCCGTCACACGAAAGGCTTAGCGTTTTGAGCTTTATCATTGGCTGTCGAGCGGAGCAAAGGCGGCATCGATTGGTTAAAATAGGATTATGTAATTTACATCCGTAAATGCATGTGATTCACAGAGCACATATGGAGATTTGTATCCATCACCCGAAGGCGGCATCTACTACAAAGTATTTACCGGTGCTATTTTAATAATTTATGTTGCTTTTAATATTTGATTGCTACTTATTCTCAAATAAAATAGCCCCTACAGGCGCCTCCTATGCTGCAAGGTGCTTATCGTACACGTAGTAATGCGTGTTTTCGGGGCCATACTACACCATTGCACGGCGTTATTCACAACATCAACAGTTAAATTCAAAAAGTGCGCGCTCGAATTCAAAGTCTGTCAGGTATATTAACCGTAAGATTTTATATACCTGCAGAATCCGTCCATGACATTAAGTGCCAGCTTGCATGTCCTCGAAACGGAGAGCCCGCTGATGGTGGGGAAGTGTATGGCAGAACGCCCAATTGCACAGCTCCGGCGTCACAATTTCAGCGAACAGGGGATCGGCAGCAAGCTCCGAGAACCCCGCGCGATGTTTGGTGATGGTCGTTCCGTCGGGGGCGCGAAGAATAGCTCGACGCTGTCGAGCGAGGAAGCGTTTGGCGGCGCTCTTGTAGACGGAAAACGCATTCTCTATAGTATTGAGCATGGGAGAATAGGGACCAAGCTTCAGCATTTCTGCCGCGGCAAACTCCTCTTCTTCGAAAGCGTCCTTGGCAGAGGTGTGGCAGGGAGCGTTGTCCAGGACCAGGACAATCTCGTCGAGCGGCGTCGACAAACGGATATGGCGCAAGAAACGCCGGATGAGCTCGTTCGATAGATCGGACGTAAACGAACCAAGCTGGGACTCCTGATAAGCTAGCCCCGTGCTCGCGATAACTGCAATAACATGGATATTCTTGTCTTTGCTTGCCATGCTTCTCTGCACTGCTCGCCGCCCTTTGACGCTCCATCCCCCTCTGCGCGAGCACCACAAGTTGAAGTTGGTCTCGTCCAGATAGAGGACCTTTTTGTTGTTTGCGAGAGCGGCGTAGAACTTGACAACGTATACGTACCGCTTCTGCTTGTTGACTGGGCTGTTGCGGTTGACGACGTCACGGTGCAGCTTCTTGATGATGAATCTGTGCGCGTCAAGGGCGTGTCGTACGGTTTCACGGCTGACCCGTACGTCAAATTGCTGCTCGACAAGCTCAGCCATATGAGCGAGAGTTAGCTCTGGCGTGCTGGCGAGCTCGTCGAGCAGCTACTTGACATGGGCTTCGACAAACTTCTTGGTTGAGCCATCATGCTGCTGCTGGGTACCGCTCCAGTTGCCGCTGTCCATCGCGGTCTTGATCCAGCCCCATACAGTCCGCTCGTGGCCATCGTGGAGCTCAGCGACAACCTTCCAATTTTCGGCCTCTTGGGCAGCGCGCAGGACACAGGCTCGCACGGCTTGCGAGTATTTCTTGTAGGTTGGTGGTGGCATGATGCCAAATCAGAACTGAGGTCGTTGGCTGTCAAGCGCAATCTTCGCGCCAAGCCTCTCGCTATTTTCAAAGACATTCGGGTCCAACCGTCGATGTCCTACTATACAGAATATAGTGTCGTTTATAACATTGCGCGTGGCATTTGAATTCTAGCGCGCACTTTTTGAATTTGACTGTTGTGCTGTGAATAATACCGTGCACTGATGTATTCATAAACGTAATACTACGTTCTTAATAGTTTCTGCAAGTTACAATATCTAAAATAATATCTACAACTGTTTTTTTGTAGAAATATTCATTATTATCTGGGTGTGAGGTAACTGACTGAGCTGGGAAATAGTAGTACATGTACAGCAGAAGCTGGCCGTAAGAACGACGCTGTGCCAATAAACCCGTCACTTGATCCATAAATATAGATACCAGTAGTTTTAGATTGAACAAGAAGAACTTGTATGTGTTACTGCTGTACATCATTGCTTTCTCAGAGTTGCTTAGACAGCAAAATCCGATAGTACTAGGACGTGTCGCCAACAGGGGCGTAGGAGACGATTTTAAATGGAGCGGCAAGACAACAACAAAACACGAGAGGTGTTAATTATAGCTGGCTAAGTAGACCCATAAAGAATCGCTAATAAACTTGGAGCCTAAATGACGTTTTACCATCCTAGAATCATCGATAAACTATTAAATAAAAAAACACTTCCGTCAACAACAACAACAGCAAGGCGTCTTGCGACACATTATCCACATGCTTTAATCATAACTGACAGAGGATCGAGTGTCAAATGACTTATTCGGGATCAGCACAAAATGAACGCTGCATGCAAAAAAAATATTACAATTCGAATATGTCCTTGCTTATATTGAGTTTTGTGTGAGAAGTGATCAATCTTTAGTTTCTTAGAGGCTCAAATAGGCAGTACAAGCGGGTAAGTAGTGCAAGCTGGGCAGGCCATTACCATCTTTTGCGATGATATGAGCTAAGCTTCATAGCGGCTCAGAAATGGCCCGTGATATCGAGCACGACGCTAAACTAAACGTATTGTGTAGCGTTTGTATAAATGCTTTTTATAGTGCAGGTGGGTTTGGGTGGAGGATAAAGCTACATTGATGGCCAACAATAATAAAGAGATTGTATTAAGAATCTTGATCCAAGATCATTAGAATAATTATTTATAATCAAGTAACATGATGACTGACTGACCCAGAGAAATGAATTAAAAAATACTTTAAGGCTCATAGGGGTTCAGCGCTTTTTTTTTTTTAAATATTTATCCTGCCGAAGCGTAGCGGAGGAGGGAAGGTAAAACTAAACCTAAGCTACCACCGCGTAGCGGCGGCACTCGGCTAGTTCCTTTGTAATAATGCTATGGGTGGACTGTATACATACACAGTAGCATAGCAAAAATCTCTGTCGGCATCTTAACGATATCCATCCATGTCTGCACATGACACAAACACGTGCAGTGTGAGTTACTATGTCGCCGTATTTTATTTAGATAGTGGAATCATGGACAAAGCATTCAAATTCATGGTGCTTAATCAGCCTACCCCTTTTAAAAAACGTGGAAGTAGCATCCGCCTGCATAAAATAAGTGGTCTAAATTACCCCCAGGAAAAGTGCTCACCAGGAAATATTTTCCGTTCTTAAGTTATGCAAAATCATGTGGTCCATGGCTTGCTTCAACACGGCAAAAGTTTTCCTCATCACCAAGTTTGCAATGTAGTATTTCTTAAGTAGGTTGCTGTCCGGAATGTTCTAAAATTCTAGATCAGTACAACCACTTACTTCGAAGTACATCACTTTTTGGGAGCTGGTAAGAAAGTGTATGGAGCAATCAGGCTGCTTCTTGTTTATGACGATGAGGGCTTTCTTACTTTTTCTTACTTTTCGCATTCTTGGCCGCCTCGATGAGTTTGGCCATGTTGGCTTCCACTGGCCTCGTGATGATTTTGTTGGTGCTTTGAGCAACTGATTTCCAGATCCCGCCGTATCCGTTTGCACCGCTGCTCTGGACGACTTCTTGGCCTGCGACCCGAAGAGATCTTTTGGCCACAACGGCAGGAGATGAGAGCCAAGGCTCATCGAGTTTCGGGATTGCTGCAACGGCGCTGCTGCGAGCTAAAACCGTAAATACAAGAACGCCGTAGAAAATACTGCGCATGACCGTAGAGGGGGGATTCCGCTTGAAAGAATAGCCTTGTCGTCCTGGAAAGAAAACAAGAAGTGACTCACTTCGTTCTTGGTCAGTGTCAATGATGCACCTGACTCAAACCTCGAGTCAATCGTATGCACCGCACGGGGGAGGGGGGGGGGGGGGGGGGGGGGGGGGGGGGGGGTGCTCGGGTATGGCTTGAGTGCAAGAACTCCCTAGCACTGTTCGTAACATTGGCCCGAGAGATGGTGCACTGAAAAAAGTTTTCAGATGTGTAGGTTTGTCGCTGACAAAAAAAAGAGCTCTTTTTATTTAAAAGTAAAAGAGTTCGGCAAAGGTAAATGCGACTTAGAAAACCAACTTCGAAGTATATATTAAAGGTAAAAACAACAATCGAATAAACATGAACAAGGTTTTTGTCCCGACATGAAAACCGAACCTCGTCAGACTATTTGAAGGACTAAGTCGACAATACTTGACTTCTGTATTTCTTTTACGACCATCAAAATTAGAATTTGTTGTTCTGCTTTAGTCTGTTTTTAGTTTTTAGTACCTACCCTTCCTAGACTAGGTCCAAGTCGTGTCTTTGATATATACGTTGATTGGCAAAACAGCGGCATCACCCGAATTTAAAATGAATGCTTAGCTTTGAATGTCTTACCTGCAACGTTTAAAAAAAAAAGTATTTGGAACGCGGGCACTCGCCGCGTTTCAGAAGTATTCAGTGAGCCAGCATTAGAGCGCGTGCGATGTTTTCGTCCCATCACAGTGGTGCCGTACTGTCAGAACGGCTGTTAGAGTTACGGATTGCTCGTGAAACTGTAGTGTATTTCTTCGTTAATCATACAGAAGTCCCCCTCAACAAGCGTAGGGGGTCGCCAAATTAAGTTGCATAGGGAATCCGCAGCAATCTTGCTATTTGTCAAATGTACCCACAAACCAGATGATCCGATATAATAGGGTATATAAAGTACAATATTCGCTTATTCAGAGAGTTTCTTTCCCATTAGTCCTTCGTGGTATCCACACACATGATGATGGTGATTACGGCGCACGACAACCTAAGCAGTAATACAGTTGCGTAATGTACGACGTTCCTACTAATATGCGCTGTTGGGCCTCCGTTCAGGAATCCTACATGCTTATTCAATTTAGAAAGTAAATACATACTGTGTTTTGTAGACTACATTTGGAATTTGACTTGATTCTGATGATTACTTAGAATCCCTTAAAAACTAAGAACTAGGTTCAGATAATTTTGGGCTCGCAATTTAACAAAGCATAAAGCGAAAAGTTGTGATCGTCACGCAAGCTTGTATAATGCGGGATCCTAACGTCACGCAATCAATGACACATTATTGTATCATTCCTGTAGCATAGTACAGTACACGAATTACGCTGCACAAATTAGCGTGATTTGCAGCAAGAATAAGTGTAGTACACTGTGTAGATGTACTAACATGTTGGTTTATTTCCTTTGACCAACATTCATTAATCAACAAGAATGAGCTTCATCAGATTTTGAATACGAGGATTAAATCAATCTCAAGTCCTGCAACTATTCATAACTCATAATCCACCGCTACAAGTTCTTCACCTTAATTACAAAAATGTTTTAAACTACTTCCGCATAGACTATTATAATAAATTGCACTGTAGCGTGTGCTAGCGACTCTGTCAACATAAGTGTCGATACGTTCAACCAGGGTGGAAGCGTAGTCGGCAATTAACAACCGGTTCAACCACAACGGTTGTCTGGCTCTGGATTGTGCAGTGGTGCCAGATACCAATTGCGTGCTAGCGTTCCAGGAACACTCTGACGGGGTCACACAGCACCTTGCGCTAGAGGAAGTTAGCTTCCGAGAGTATACAAACTCTCAGTGAAGGGCAGTTCACAGGCCCCCTCTTTATTCAAAAGAGAGCGAAGTGACCTAATTAAGGTAGAATGTAAACTGAGTATATTTATAGGTAGATAAAGCTTGGGTTTAATACAAACTATAAGTCACTGTTGAAAGGCACGTCAACATGTAGTCATCTACCGTTGATTACGACGTACAGGCAAGGCACACGCACCACACAGAAGACTATTGGTCGGTGGCACCATGCTCTTTCACGTAGCTCTGCAATTGGTGGCATGCAGCACTCTTCCGCGTGCTGCCCAAGACTTTACCCTTTTGCTACAGGCTAGATGTAGATCAGCTCGAGCTAGGACCACAAGTAGCTAGCGCACGATTAATCTCACTCTTCAAATTTCCAACAACTCAACAGGTTACGAGTCCAAGGCGCTTCGACGAAGAGTACCATGAAGAAGCCCGACGACCTGCTCCGTTCCGACAATTACTTCCATTGGGAGTTTAATATGAGGATGACACTCGCACGAAAGGGCCTCAGGGACCATCTCACCGTCGTGAAGCAAAAACACGAGATGACTGAGGCGTGGAGGTTGAGTGATCAGAAGGCGCTGGCCCTCATCGCTCAGGGGGTGTCTCTGGGACACCAGACCAAGATACGCACTGCTGTTACAGCGAAGCAATCGTGGGACACACTGAAGGAGTACTACAACCGCTCTACCCTGCAGAATCGCGTGACGATGACCCGCAGACTGCACGAGTTTGCAATGGAGCCAGGACAAACTATGGCCACGCATCTTGACCGATTCGACGAGTTGGTAACGGCGCTGGAGGCTGTTGGCGACAGGATAGATGACGCACGGCAACTGGTAGTGTTGCTCGGCAGCTTGCCTGCTGAGTACAGCACCATAGTGTCGATTGTCGAGAATACCCGAGACGTAACTCTCATCGAACTGAATGAGAAGTTGCTTAAGGAGCACGACAAGCAAGCAACTCAAGAGTCGGAAGAGGCGGCATTCAAGGCCCGCCCTAACTCAAGAACAAAGTCGAAGGTGCAGCCGAGGGCTACCAAGAAATTCGGTGGTCCATCCGAAAATAAATTTGGTGGCAAGTGCTTTGCTTGTGGAAAGCGTGGGCACAAGGAGGCAGACTGCAGAAGTTCTCACCAGAATGGCGGCGACGAGACGCTGTTCATGGTTCACCAAGGTGGTGGTGAAGGGTGGCTGATTGACAGCGGTGCATCTTCGCACATGTCGTCGGAAAAGGATGATTTTGTCACGTACCGACCACTGAAGGAGCCTATTCGAGTAACCGTCGCAGATGATGCTGTCATGGAGGCGGTGGGTATTGGGAACATCCACATTCGAGGCTACCAAGACCAACGAATCGTTGTGCAGAATGCACTTCATATTCCGAAGCTCGATCGTCTTTTACTGTCTGTACCGCGAATCACTTCTCGGTCACTCGTAGTGAAGTTTGGAGCCACGTTTTGCTGGTTCATGCGAGGAAATAAGACGATTCTCAAGGTGCCAAAGGTGGGCAAAGCTTACGAGCTTTATGTTGAGCCCGAACGAGCTGCTCTCGTGAAGCACAAACCCGCTTCGACGCAGGGGGAGTTATGGCATGCTCGTATGGGTCATGCTTCGAAAGCTCGCATCTTGAGTACCCTTAAGGCCACAACAGGATTGCCGTCGATCACCGCGAGAGGCGGCGAATTGTGCTCAGGCTGCATGAAAGGGAAGCACACGGTTAGTAGCTTTCCGGGGAGCACAGGTGCGGTGAAGACAAGTCGCGTTCTCCAGCTCGTCCACAGTGATCTGATGGGCCCGATGAAAACAGCATCGAGTGCCGGATCGAAGTATATACTTCTGTTTGTCGACGATTACTCCCGTTACATTGTTGGCTTTTTTTTGAAGAAGAAGAGCGAGGTGGCGAACTGCTTTCGGAAATACAAGGCCCTCGTAGAGAATCAGTTTGGCCACCAAATCAAGGCGGTCAGGTCGGACAACGGCACAGAGTACGTCAACAAGACGTTTGACGGTATCTGCAGAGCAAGTAGCATTGTTCACCAGCTGACGACACCGTACACTCCCCAGCAAAACGGCTTAGCAGAACGCACAAACAGAACTGTGATGGAAATGGCTCGCTCCATGCTGCATCACAAGCGCGTAAGTTACAAGTGGTGGGCGGAAGCGGTGAACACCGCAATCTACCTGATCAACCGTTTCGTGAACAATGTGAATCCCCACGTGACACCATACGAGATCTGTCATGGCAAACGCCCAAGTTTGGATCATCTACGAGTTTTTGGCTCCATTGGCTACGCGCATGTACACAAGGAAAAGCGTACTAAACTTGACGCTACGAGCTACAAGTGCATGCTGATCGGATACGCAGAGCAGGCAAAAGCGTATCGCGTCGTCGACTTGGAGACAGGAAAGGTGAAACTCAGTCGATCATTAGCGCTAGATGAGCGTGGAGTTGATGGTGTCTACGCTGAAGCTCCTCGTGACGGACCAATTGAGTACATTGTGTGGAAAGACGTGGACGATGAACTTATGCAACCAGAGCTGAACGCCGGCAGCATCGACGTAGACATGGACCCTGCAGAAGCGGAAGGAATCACGGACGATGACATTACCATGGAAGATGTCCAAGAAGCCCCAGCTCAAGTTGCTGCACTTCCCGTCCCAGACGGCATTCCTGCTCTTCCTTTCACTAGCCCCGCCGCCCCAAGGCAATTACCAGCTCCAGAACCTTCTCAACGCCAGGATGTTATGGTTTTTCATCCCACGGAGAACCGCCGTGTTAGTGACCAGTACACGACAAGTATTGTGTCTTACAGCGTCATCGGGCAACCGAAGTGACTATCGTGCTAGAGATTCCGTCGTCGCAAATGAGAGCGATTCGGGCACGATGGTGGTTTATGATGGCAGTCACGACAATGAATTGGAGACAGGAGATCGACCATCAAAGCGATCACGGACGGAAACAGCCCTTATTACAGGAGAAGTTGCGTTTGCTGCAGATGTGCCTAGCACTTTTGATGAAGCTATTACTGGACCCGACCAGAAGGAATGGCAAGAAGCGATTGCTGCGGAGCTCAACTCCTTGGAGCGGAATAACACCTGGATCGTAATTCCGCGCACCAGCACGATGAAGCCCGTCGGATGCATATGGGTTTTTGCACTGAAGCGTGATGCTGCTGGGAAAATCATTCGCTACAAAGCTCGACTTGTTGCGCGTGGCTTCACGCAACGTCAAGGTTTTGACTTTCACGATACGTATTCCACAGTGGCCAGCATGAATGCCATTCGTATATTCCTGTCGGTGTGCTGTCAAAAACAGCTCTTGATTTTCCAGTTTGATGTGGATACGGCTTTTCTATATGGCGTTCTTAAGGAGAAAGTGTTCATGAGAGCTCCGCCAGGAGTTAAAGTTCCGTCAGGATCTGTTCTCAAACTAGAGAAATCAATCTACGGACTAAAGCAAGCTTCTCAGGTGTGGCACAACACCATCCACTCGGCGGTCATCGAGTTTGGTTTTGCTACGTCGTGTGCAGATCCTTGTATATTCGTGTATCGGTATAGTGACGATGATGATGACAACGCTGGAAGTCTGGTTATTGTCTGTCTTTACGTTGATGACCTATTGATCGCATCGAAGAAGAGGCAGCTTGTTGAAAATGTGTGCAACTTCCTCCAAGAACGCTTTCGACTCAAGGAGCTCGGAATAGCCAGATTTGTGCTGGGAATTGAGCTGAATCACAATGTCGAACACCGCGACCTCTGTCTTTCCCAAAATAGATACATCATGGACGTCGTCAGTCGTTTCAAGCAAGATGGTGAAAAAAACTGCTGAAAATCCGTGTGAGGCGAGTCTTAAATTGTAGAGAGCAGACTCCCCATCGACCGATGAAGAATTGGCTGAAATACGTCGTGTACCGTATCGAGCGCTTATGGGATCTCTGCTTTACATTGCTGTCTGTACGAGACCAGACATTGCTTACGCCACTACTCATCTTAGCCGATTTCTCGACAATCCTGGGCGGAAGCACTGGTAGGCTGCTATTCGTATATTGCGGTATCTAAAAACGACATCAGACCATGGCTTGCGCTTTGATGCTTCGATTAGCCCAGGAAAACTTCGCGCCTACACCGATGCGGATTGGGGAAGCAACCTGGATGATCGACGCTCCGTCTCAGGTGTGCTCCTGCTGCTAAATGGCGGCCCTGTGGTGTACAAAGCTAAAGTAACGCTTCACCACCGGAATGATACCAGTCGACGACAGTAAAAACTGAAACTGTGCCGTCCCAACTGGTTTGGTCAAGATGTCCGCTAGCTGGAGCTTGGTCTCGACATACTCTACGGCAACACTCTTCTCTTGGACGCGCTCGCGAATGTAGTGGTGGCGCAAATCAATGTGTTTAGTGCGTGTCTGATATCCCACGTTCTTCGATAGAGCAATCGCTCCCTGATTGTCGTCGAGAATGATCGTGGCTCCCACTTGTTCGCAATCTAGCTCCTGTAGCAATGTTCTTGCCCACATCACTTCTTGCGCACACAGCGATAGAGCCATGTACTCAGCTTCAGCAGAGCTCAAAGCCACAGAGCGTTGGTAGTGAGTGGGAGTGCTGAAAGGCACGTCAACATGTAGTCATCTACCGTTGATTACGACGTACAGGCAAGGCACACGCACCACACAGAAGACTATTGGTCGGTGACACCATGCTCCTTCAGGTGGCTCTGTGATTGGTGGCATGCAGCACTCTTCCGCGTGCTGCCCAAGCCTTTACCCTTTTGCTACAGGCTAGATGTAGATCAGCTCGAACTAGGACCACAAGTAGCTAGCGCACGATTAATCTCACTCTTCAAATTTCCAACAACTCAACAGTCACCTTTAGAAATGCAATGTCGTTAACCAATGGTTGGCTTTAGACGACCTTGGTACTTTGTACCAAATATCCCGAAGTATGACGTGTCACACTAATGTATCCGGGGTACACGTACCCCGTTACATCCCCCCCACTTAGGTTTTGTTTACCGACCATTCAGAATGAAGAGGTGTTCGTCACAAACTTTCATTCTCAAAGTCGAAATCCATCGACTTGGCCGCGCGAGCTCGGCGGAGGCTCACTTCACAGTTAGAGCCTCGAGCAGCCGTCTGTGCGCCCTTCTTCTCGGTCTCCACTTCGACCGTTTACCATGCCTCGTTGCACTGCAAAGCGCGGTGCGAAGACACGCTCCAAGGCTTCTGCCGGGAAGGCGCAAGCCAAGAGCACTAAGCCTCATGGCAAAGGCTCGGCACTTAAGGAGGCTACTCAGGTGGCCTCCGAGGCGATCGGCTCCTCGGGTGACGCGGCTGTGGGCAAGCGAGCAAGCAAGCACCGCCGCCCGTCGCCCTCGGCCTCTCCAGATAATCGTCCGAACCCTCGGTTCGTAGAACGTGAGTTCAACTCTGGCAGTGAGGACGAAGCCGAGTCGAGAGCACGCACGATGCTCCTGCGGGCTCTGCGGAAGGGCCCAGCCCAGTGCCCAGTGGGCACAAGGATGACAGCGTACAGTCGCTCGCCAGTGATCAAGGTGACCACAGTCCCAGGACCTCTGTGCGCTCTGAGAGTCCGGCCGTCAAGGCAAAGGGCACGCCCAAAGCTGGTGGCGATGAGGAAGAGAATCCTCGCAAACGTCTCTTGCTTGCCGAGGGTCTTGCGTGTGCTAAGGCCTCTAAAGCGGAAGGCGCTAAGCCCTCAAAGAAGTGTACAACCTCTAAGTCTCCACTCTGCGAGAAAAAGGAGACTCGGCACTCCCATCGGGGCATCTTCGACTCCTCGGATGAAGAGGAGAAGGAGGAAGAAGAAGAGGAGGGTGCTATATCTGAGCCCCGGTAGGTCACGAATGACCTCGACCAGCAGCAGGAGAATTTCCAAGCTGCCCAGCGTGTGCGTGGGGGTTCGGTGGTGGCACCCGTCAGCCAGGGAGCTGCCATCAACTCAAGAGGGTATTGGCCTCTTGAGAAGAGCTCTGGGGCTGACCTCTTCTTAGAGGTTCTCGTCGCTCCTCGTGTCCTTGTGGACGGCCACACCTCTAGGGGTATTTATGAAAGAACAGTTGTTCGTTGACAACTTGGAGGCTGCTCGGTGTGTGCTTCTAGCGCCACACCGCATTCCCCTGAAGGACTTCACGACTTGTCGTAAGAAGCCCGAGACCGGGGTGGTCTCTATCTTCTTTGGGGATACCCCTGGGTTATGCCCGAGAGCAGTCCCACTTGGAGCTCTTGTGAGGACATGTTCTGGGCGTGGGTAGCGTCTCTCAAGTACTCACCCACGGAGTTACAGGAACTCCATGAAGTTCAGCTGCTGTCCAGCATCCTGGACCAGCGTGATCTTCGTGTTCGGTTTGTCCACTTGGTCAGCAAAAGCATGCTGCCAAGCGACATCTTGAAGCGTGCTGCTTCCAGCGCTCACGATGAGCGCGGGTACGGAGTGTATTCATCGTCCGTCCCCCGTTCGGGCAAGAAGCCCCGGACTACTTATGAAGCTGCCACCGCTTCTGTTCCCAGATTATGACAGCCTTCGGGCAGTCAATCAGGAGCCGCACAATCGGTCCCCACCAGCTTACAGATTGGGCATAACCCCTCCACTTCACGAGGAGGTGTCGCGTACCGCGACACCGTTGCTCCTGGAGGATCCGCTCCACGTGGAAGTGGGCTTCTCCATTTCGGTCAAGCAGGGGCGGAGGTGTCCTCGTACGAGTACGAGTGCTCGGCGCCTCCCGAACGCTACTCGCGTCCGAGTGCTCCGGCTGCGGGTCCGACACAGGGCCCTGAGGTTGGCCGCCTCCGTCAACGTGTCCTTGTGCTTGCGATTGCACTTAACATTGGGACTCGTGGTGATGCTGCTGCCCAGACCGGGAATCAGGGCGAGCTCGCTCGTCTTGCGAGCCGCCTGGACCTGCTGAAGCGAGAGGTCGCGAGCCTGCATCTGCGGGTGGATCGCCGGGCCTCATCGTCCGATCTGGACGAGGCCTTTTGCATGATCCGACGGATCGAGGCTGTGCTGCCACGTCCGGATCAGCCTGTGGCACACTCCCAGACGTACGCGTATGGTGCGTACACGGCGTACTCAGCGTACTCGGCGTATGGCTCCGGGGTCCATTCGTACGCAGCCCCTCCGGCGTACGGTCTTGACCGCAGCCTTGCCGTTCCGACCGAGGCTTGGGTGCCTGCTACGATGCCCTCGTCGACGTCTGTGACCGGCCCTCGCTTCGAGGAGCTGGGTCAAGGTGGGTCTGCGAGTCAGCAACCCCCTGCGGATCAAAGTACCCCATAAGACGTCCAACATAGAACGTCGGGTGCGTCGTCATTGACTTTGGCAGGTCGATGGTGTACGACGCACCATGTCTGGCCAGGACTGCAAATGGTCCGATGAAGCGGTGCTTCAGCTTGTTGGTGCCGACAGAGCTGACAGTGGCAAGAGGTAGGTTCCTCGTGTCTAGTAACACTAAGCCCCAACGTTAAATACACTTAAGTTTCCTCTTCCATGTTTGTCGGAGTACTCCTTTTGTTTATCTTGTGCCGCCGCCATGGTATCGCGGACCCTGCTGACAACGCTCAGCTTGGTATCCATAAAGGATTCCACTTGTTTCCGCAGCGAAACTGGTCTCACATCCGAGACCTGGGAGGAAAGGGCTTTCCATGCCTCTCCCCCACTTAGAATAGAGGAGCCAGTGTCTCCTCGAAGAATGAGAGGCACTCTGGGGTGACGGAAGCCGTTCAAGTAGAACGGCGTGAACCCTGTGGACGCGTGCACCGCGTTGTTGAGCGCAACCTCAACAACTGGAAGCTGCGCCGACCACGTACGTGGTGCTGCCGCGCACACACTGCGCAGAGTGTCCACGAGCACTCGATTGACGCGATCTGTCTGGCCGTCTGTCTGCGGATGGTCCGCGTGGACATCTGCAGACGAGTTCCCAGTAAAGGGAACAGCGTTTTCAAAAACGCAGCCGTGAACCGCGGGTCTCGGTCCGAGATAATCGTCTCCGGGAGACCATGATAGCGGAACACGCCATCAACGAACGACCTTGCGGTTTGTTCGCCCGTAATAGTGACAGGAACCGGAGCAAGATGTACCATCTTGCTCAGCCGACACACGAACACCAAAATTCCGGTGTTGCCGTGTCCGTCGGCGGGAAGATCAAAGATGAAGTCAAGACTCATCGACTTCCAGCAGTCAGCCGGTACGGGCAGGCTCTGTAGTGGAGCCAAAGAGTGCCCTGCGGGTTTGACCCGCTGACATGTTTCACATGTCTTAACGTACCGGGCGACCCACTTGTACATGTGGGTCCACCAGAAGGCCTGAGAGACCGACAGAAAGGTCTTTTCGCGGCCCAAGGGACCGCTGGATGGCGCGTCGTGCGCTCTCCAGCAACTTCAGATCCTCGTCGTTGGGTACGATTACCCGTGGAGGTTCATTGGGCTCCACCCGGTAATAGAGGAGGCCATACTTCAGCTCATATCGGTGGAGCCGTGAGCGCTGTCGCGACGAGAGCCAGTTGGACTTCGCGCTCGTTCCTGCCATAAGGAACTTGATGAAAGGCGCGACAGCCTCATCGTCTCGATACGCCACGCGTATCCGATCATATAGATCCGTTGTCACCCGTGTGATGTGGGCCAACTCATAGTCAGGACGCCGGAAGAGGTCGTCCGCAAGCACGTTGAGCTTGCCCGGCTTGTATTTGACGCGGAAGCTGTACTTCGCGAAGAAGGACAGCCACCTCGCCTTCCTTTGGGAGAGGTGAGGCGAGTTAGTCGCCGTCCTCAAGGATGCGTGGTCTGTGTAGATCATGAAGGGCCGAGAGCCCAGAAGGTGAACACGAAACTTCACAAGGGCATATTTCATTGCCAGGAGTTCCTTGTTGTGGACAGGGTAGTTCCGCTCGGCGGCGTTGCGCTGCCTGGACTGGAGCGAGATGACTCGTTCATGTCCAGCCGTGTCGGCCTGCAGCAATGCACATCCGAATGCGTAATCGGAGGCATCACAGACGAAGCTAAACGGCTTCGTCTCGTCCGGCAGAGCCAGAACAGGGGCCTCTTGGAGACTGGCCTTGATGCTGTCAAAAGCATCCTGGTGCTCTTGCTCCCAGCGCCAGGCGACGTCCTTCTGATAGACGCTCGACAAGGGCTTAGCGAAGCCCGCGTACCCTGCGCTGTACTTGTGAAGGTAGTTGGCCAAGCCCAACCACTTTCGAAGATCCTTTTGGGATCGGGGCGTCGGCCATGCTGCTATGGCCTTGACCTTGTCTGGGTCAGCACGAACGCCCACGTTCCTTACGAAGCAACCGAGAACTTTAATCTCCGGTGACGCGAAAACGCACTTGTCGATGTTGGCGTAGGGCTTGTTCGCTCGTATTACGTCCAACACTCGACGGAGGTGTCCTCGATGCACCTCCATGGTCGTCTTGCCTCCCTCGGCACGGCTATGGACGAATATGTCGTCGAAGGACGTTTGAACGAAGGTACGCAAAGGGCGGAACAGCTGCGTCACCAGGCGATTGAACGTCGCCGGGGCATTAGACAAGCCCTGCGGCATGACGAGCCACTCCCAAAGCATGCCGCTTGGGGTGCTCACCGCGGTGAGCTCGATGTCACTCTCCCGCATCAGGATTTGGTAGTATCCGTCTACCAAATGCAGCGCACTGTACAGTACGCTCCCGGCCATGTTGTTTAACAACACATCCTTTCGTGGGATTGGCATTTGAGCCGGCACCGTTGCCAGACGCCACTTTCCATTCGGCTTTCGAACGCAGAAAGTCGGCGTCGAGTGCGGGGATTTCGACTCCCGCACCATGCCTGCCTTCGCTTTCGCGGCGAAGAAGGCATCAATGACCTCGCACTGTTCGCTCGGGAGAGGCCATTGCCTCGTGACACAATACTTGGTGCCGGGCACGAGATCAATCTCATGCCGTACGCCTCGATCCGGTGGGAGTTGGGTCGGTGGGTGTTTGTTCACCACGTCCGCATACTCCGTCACCAAAGGATACACTGGATCCTTGGGGTTCTTAAGGGTCTCAGAATCAAAGCGCGTCAGATGCTGTCTGTTTAGGGCTTCCAGGACGTTCTCGTCCAAGACAGAGGAGGCGTTCAGCTCCTCCCGAGTGGTCTCAGGTCTCATGAGCACCATCTCGGCAATCTCTCCAGCATTGAGGTTGGTCAGGAAAGACCCAACCGTCATTTCCTCGAGGTTCTGTATCTCTGCAACCTCTGGCAACGGTTCCAAGTGGACACCAGATGCCTTGACGGGTAAACCGGTCTCGCCATCGAAGATGTGATAACACTCTTTCACCGGCCTTGTCGGAGGAGCCCGGGCCCTGGACTCCGAGCCGCTTGAGGCGACGTCGATCGGAACGAAGTTCGGATCCGACTTGAGGCGGCGGCGGCGTCGTTGACGACGGCGACCGTGATGTGGAGCTTTGCTGCCCACGTCTCGAGATGTCGGCGCTACGACATCCGGGGCACTCGTGGCCTCGTGTGGTACTATGGTACCCACACAGGAAGCGTGTTCAGCGCCTTCCTCTACAGTTAAGGTCTGGGCGACCGCGTGTGAAGCTTTGTTACCCACCCAGGAAGCGTATCCGACGTCTTCCCCTTCAGTTAAGGTCTGAGCGACCGTGAGTGGAACTCTGATACCCACTCTGAACACGCTGTTCTCAGTGTTAGTGACAGCTGCTGCTGTCTGCGGAACTAAGTTACCCGCCTGTGGACCTAAGTTACCCACTTGGCCAGCGCCTCTTCTGGGCGCTGCCATCATCAAAGCATCCTCGGAGCCGTCATATACGTCGCCGACTCCCAAGCATCTGCCGAATGCTTTGGTACCCTGGCAGCCATTGCGGGCGCCCCGGGTCCTGACAGAGGTGGGAACATGACTCACCAATGCTCTGTCAGACTGCGCAGGGCGGCTGTCACCGATTGCCTTGCCTCGCCAGTCGATCCAGGGCTCGTGCGTCTCAAGCCAGGGCATGCCCAGGATCATATCATATGGATCCATATCGAGAACCGTGAACTGTTCGAGGCTGTCAAAGTCTTCAAACTTGACGGCCAGATCCACTTGGACATTGGCGACAGTGACGACCTTCCCGTCGGCCAGTCGCACTGACACCGTCCCGTTGCCCTTGCTTTCTCTCAAAGCATCGGACAACTTGTTGCTATTACTAACAACTGTCTGGCGGCGTGCGAGATTCTTCGACGCCCCAGAATCGATCAAGATTCTAAAGGGATGATCGTATCCCCGTACACGACCGTGTACTACGAGCAACCCGCCGCTGCTCTTCGTCGATTTGAGAGTGCGAAGACTTTTAGGGGCTAAGTCCCCGTGGTACGCGCCACCCCCCACCCCCACCCATCACGAAGACTTAGTTCGTCCCCAGTAGGGCGCCCCGCCCCTACTGGTTTCCGGCGTTCCCCTGTCCCCGGGATCCTGGCTTCTGCCAACGACCCTTGAGGACGGTCTTGAGAAAAGACCGTCTGCGGGGTCTTTCCGCGGGACAGTCGCGCTTGAAGTGGCCCATCTTCCCGCAGCGGATGTCACGCTGTTCGGCGGACCCGAGTTCCATGGGAACGGGTCCGTTGGGGTTTGCTCGACCGGGGGCAGACATGGAACTCCCAGGCCACGCTGAGGCCGGCGTACGCGCCTAACGATGGCTGTACTCTTCCTGTAGAGCCACTTGAATCGCCTCTTTAAGGGTGTTTGACTGCACCCGGAACAGCTGAGTGCGTACGGGACCCACTCGAAGGCCGCCCATGAACACAGTCATCTTGATGTGTTCGTTGAGTGGGTTTCCCACTAGGGACGCCGTGAGCTCCCGTATCTCTTGCACATACTCGTGCAGCTCACGCCTCCCTTGTTTGCACGAGAGGAAGCGCGAACGCTGGCGGTACTCGTAGGTCGCCGGGAGGAACGCAGCTCGGAGCTGTTCACACAGCTGAGCCCAGGATGTGAAACCTCCAGGGAATATTGCTTCCCGTGTGTACACCCAACCCTTAGCACGGCCGCTACGGTTGGAGAGTGCAAAAGCAACACGAAGCTGCTCGGTCGAGATCAGAGCCGCGTCCATCGCGAGCTCTACTTCTCGGACCCAGAAGTGAAGGTTCTCGCCTTCTTCCCTTGATACGGCTTAACCTTCAGCCGTATTGGCTTTGGGTGAGGCGGATTCGCTTCCGCCGCCGGAGCCTGCAGGTTCTCCCGCACATGCGCGATGAGGCCCTGCTCGTACGCGTCAAATGCATTGACGCGCTCGAGCTGCTCAGCCGGTGTTGACACCACCAGGCTCTGCAGGGCCTCCATCCCAAAGATGCCTGCCATCTTCCGAACCGACTCGAGCTGAGAGTCGTTCATATGGGAGAAGTCGCTTCTGTCCATGGCAACGAACTTCGGAGAGGTTCAGTCTACCCGCGGTGGCGTGGATTGACTACGAGTGCTACCAAGTGTGACGGGGTCACACAGCACCTTGTGCTAGAGGAAGTTAGCTTCTGAGAGTATACAAACTCTCAGTGAACGGCAGTTCACAGGTCCCCCCTTTATTCAAAAGAGAGCGAGGTGACCTAATTAAGGTAGACTGTAAACTGAGTATATTTATAAAGCTTGGGTTTCTACAAACAATAAATTCACCTATAGAAATGAAATGTCATTAACCAATGGTTGACTTTGGACGACCTTGGTACTTTGTACCAAATATCCCGAAGTACGACGTGTCACACTTCATGTAACCAGGGTACACTTAGGAATACGTACCCCGTTACACTGTCTAACTAAGGCAAGCTTGAATACATGTATGTATGCGCATGGTGCAGATTGCTACAGTAAACCTAAAGCTTAGTCACTCTGTTCAAGGTAAATGGCGGAGTGCGTCCACTTGGCTCCTCTCCAATTTGACTTTCGGCCGCCGATACGCTCGATCAATAGTCTTCGGTTTTGCACCTCGACAACAACTATCGCCAAGGAACCCTTCTTCACCGCAGAGGATACAAAATCGGTCTTCAATCTCTGCTGCTGTATCTACGGCGTTGGAGCCCTTGGCATGCCTAGTAACTTCTCGCGAGCGGGCCCATACCTCGCCGTGATGGCTATGGGCTTCATGGCATTTGCCAATATCTACCCCTCCATCTCCATGTCCAAAGTATGCTGCTCGCCCCCAAGTCTGAAGTGAGCAGGTTATCCCTGAACACACATGTTCTTCCTGCTCTGGTGCCTCGCACCGGGTATATTTTGAAATGAGAAGGGTAAGTAGGTTTGCAACAGATAGTAATCCTAGGCTACCGTAAAATGTAGTGGGAGTTTCGTTGGTTTCGTATGCAGGCCGTCGCCATCGATAGTACGGTCCCAGGTCGTTAATGGCGCAACTGCACCGATCGCAGTTTGCAACAGAATGAGACTTGCAACACTCCTCCTCGATGTGACGGGCGTGATATAGATGTATATTGGTCATGACGGGATCAATTTGAGCATCGCCACATTGCGTCCATGCAGTGTAGTACCTAGTGGTTTAGTCAGGATAGCAGCTTTCATCTCCGTAGTTGGGCAGTAGCGTATGCTGAATCCCTCATTGCGAATAGCGTCACGAATAAAGTGGAACTTTATGTTGATGTGTTTCATGCGGGCGGTTGTCACGTCATTCTCCATGTTTTTGATGGCGCTCTGATTATCAACGTGTGGGATGACATTATCACCTTTGACTCTCAGTTTGAGCTCGTCAATCAATTTTTTTACCCACAATCAGTCTTGGACTGCAGTTGCTCCGGCGATATACTCCGCTTCTGCCGTTGATAGAGTTACTGTCGATTGTTTCTTGCTATACCAGGAGCTCGGCATGTCATTCATGGTAAGCAGACCACCAGACGTAGATTTAGCGTCCTTGTCGCCTACCCAGTCAGCATCGCTGTAAATGGCTACATCAATTCTGTGTTGGGGTGCCTGGGGTAGGAGGGACTCAAGCTTCAGCCCCCGAGTCCCCCTCAGGTACCGGAGGATTCGTTTGACAGCTGTCCAATGAGTAGTAGTCGGTGCGGCAACGAAACGGGCAAGGTAGCTCACCGCCATAGTGATATCAGGACGAGTGCACGTACTAATCCACAATAACGAGCCAATGGTCTCTCGCATGTTGCTCGTGTCAAAATGCGGCTCGCAGTCTTAACTGTGTAGGTTTCGAGTCGATTCCATGGGCGTCTTCACAGGACGGCAATTTTCCATCTCTAATTTCGCCAGTAAGCTATCGATGTTTGTAGTCTGGTCCACAGATATGCCCGATGTGCTCTGCGCAATGTTGATCCCAAGGCATCTTTTGGCGCGACCCATGTTCTTGATCTGAAATTGGTCACTCAGCTTCTTTATTGTCCAGTTGGTATCGCTCTCACGCTGGCGGACTACTACTACGTCATCGACATAGATACCGAGTATGGTGAGGTTGCCATTGTATCGTTGAAAGTACAGGCACGGGTCGAGTTGGCTCCTCTCGAAGCCGAGTTCCAGCAAGTAGGTGTGGATGGTATCGTTCCAGAGCTTACCGCTCTGTTTAAGACCGTAGAGACTCTTTAATAACAGCATACACTTGCCTTTTAGTACTCGAAGACCAGCAGGGGCTCGCATGTAGATAGGTCGATCCAGGTTATCTCGAAGGTAAGCGTTGGGTACGTCTCCTTGGCGAACAATAGCGTACCACAATGCTGCAAGAGCGACAAATCAGTCGTAGACTTGCGATCTTCAGTACAGGTGCGAAATTCTCTTCAAAATCAACTCCATATTTGGGGTTGAAGCCGCGCGCTACAAGCCGAGCTTTGAATCGTTTCAGCTCTCCTTTGTTGTCGAATTTTAAACACCCATTTTGCAGTTATCTGATTTCCATCGGAAGGAATGTCGACAATTTCCCACGTGGCGTTGCTGGATATCGCGTGGGGCTCCTCCTGCATCGCCTGCATCCATTCACAACAGTACGGGCTATCCATTGCTTCTGCGACTGTCGTAGGTACCACAGTTCCATCGAATTCCAGTAGAGATACAAATGCGGTTCCTTCACGGGGCACTACTGTTAGCAAGGCAGTCACAGGAGTAGCGAATTCGTCGAGGAATTATTGAGGTAGTTGAAAATCGTCTCGTTCTGGACTACTGGTACCGCGATTTAGGCCAAAGATACGTTGAATGGCACGTGAGGTGAGTTGTTGGGTTTCCACTGGGCTCCCCACATCATCTTCGCCGAGTTCAGACTCTTCGCGAGGGCTAGATTCATCTTCTCTGACTCTGTCACCTTCGTTTGCGGCTTCATCAGCGTTGGTAGCGTCGGTAGCGGCCATGTATCGCCCCACAGCACGCGTATCCAGTCGGTCAATGTTCTGGATGTGAGTCGTCGAAATAACTCGCTTGGTGCGCGGGATGTAAACACGGTACGCTTTCTTTTGAGAGTCAACGCCAATGACAATTCCTTTTTCAGCACGTTTCTTGATCGATTTCTTCGTAGGATGGGCGATATGGCTTGTACATTTCGATCCAAACTTTAAAATGTGCGAAACACTAGGCACTTTGCCAGATAAATCCTCAATAGGCGACGCGTAGACTGCATGTGCACGGGTAGACAAGTAGTTCCGGATGTAGCTGGCGTATAGAGCGGCATCGCCCCAGAATCGCTGAGGTAATGTAGAAGCCCAGAGCATAGATCTAGCGGAGTCCATCAATGTCCTGTGAAAGCGCTCGACCTTTCCGTTAGAAGAGGACATGTCACGTTCCGTGAGTAGATAGCAAATTCCACGATTGAGGAGGAAACGATTCAGTCTTCCACTGATAAATTCACCACCACCGTCAGATCGAATCAATTTTACATTCGTATCATACTGCCGTTCGAGCTCACTGATGAAGTTCTCCAAGTGTTCATCAGCTTTACTCTTCTTACTGAGCACGTAGACGCGGTTCAAATTTGTGGCGTGGTCCACGATAGACAGGATGTGTTTGTAATCGAGGCGGTCTGGAGTCATGTCGGTCTTTAGGTCTACACACAGGGTCGCACCCGGTTCATTCGTCGGAGCAGAAGCAGACGTGTCGTGTTTGTTCTTGGGTCGGCGGGCTTGCTTCGCCTCGGCACAGTTCATACAGAAATCCACTTTCCTGTTAGATGCCACCATGTCACCGACAAGTTTCTTGTCCATCATGCGTATTAGGTCCTGGTAGCTCACGTGACCAAGTCGTTCATGCCACTGTCGTAGAGTAGAAGTTTTCATTTCTGCAAAAGAAGCAGCAGCTTCCTCGATACCGACCGACCAAAGTCCGTTTAGCGGACATTTCGCCACTTCAGCAATCTGCTTGCCCGTATCACTCGATACCGTACACAGGCCCTTCCCGAATTTGCAGGAGTATCCCTTTTGTGTGAGCTGTGCGACCGACATGAGGTTGCGATCGATACCTTTCGCGTAATACGCATTTTTCAGTAGGACAATATGCTTTTCTCCAGTACGCGTAGTTGTCATGACGACAGTGCTGCCTTTTTCGGTAGCGAGCTCAACATTGTCATTAGCGACTCGAACAGAAATAAATGCTGGTTTAATTGCGAAAAGCTGCTCGCGATCCATGCACAAGTGGTGTGTTGCTACAGAATCAATGGTCCAAACATTCGACTTGAAGAAATTGGTTGAGTCGGTAGTGCTAGCTGCTACTCAGACGTGAGCTTCATCGTCAGAGTCGCTTGAATAACTGTTGTCTCCTTCTTCAGCTGTGGCTGTATTCACACTACCGGCACTGCAGTATTGTCAGTCGCCGTCGCAACATGCGCACTACTGGTTGTGCATGCTAGTTTCTTGGCTTGTTCCACCACTGGACATGTAAAAATCTTGTGCACGAGCTGGTTACAGACGTAACATCGAATCTGGTGTCGATTTCTAGAAGCAGCAGAAAATGCTTGACCATTGTTCTGCTGGTGAAACTGTTTATCACTGTCTTCGTCATTGCTTTTATGGTTCCGCCACGATCGTTCTTCTGGCACCCATGAAAATCCAAATTGCAGCAAGAGCTCCATCAATTTCGGACACTAGCATATTACCATAAGAAAAGCTCAGAGTGGCACGCCGTCACGACGGTGAAAACATGCCATATTCAGAGGTGAAGCGCGCGATGCGTGCAGAATTTGGCTATAAGTTAAGCCAACTGAAGCTCAGGACCAAGATGCGTTGTAATAAACGGGAAAGTGACTCGTGGCACGATTACTTAGAGTATTTGAACTTTATTGAAGGACTTATGGAGGGAGACCAGACGAGGTTAGTGATGGAAGTCTTTGGTAACCACGCATGCCCTGAGCTCGCAGCTACACTTCTGGCGGCCGTACCTGAAGACACAACGGATTATGCTACAGAAACCGACCGCATGAAGCGATTACTGTACAAGCTTAGAGGCGATGTACAGAGCCAGAGCAGCAAGCGAGATGACCGGAAAATACGTCAAAGTGACTACTGCAACGAAAATTCAAACGGTGTACGCGGGCAAAAACGCAAAAACAACCAAAAGGCAGCTGACGAATCAACTGGAGCTGGTCGTGCTGCTCCATGGTGGCTTGATCCAAGAGATTAAAGCGTAGATCGTCAGGGAAACCTATCCGTATTTCCTCGCGGGCGTCTTTAAAGGCGTCGGCACCTCGCGCGTCGGCCTCTTCGTTTAGGTCTTCGACGTCGCCTCGCGAAGCGTCGAAGGCTTCACTGGTCGGGGCAGAGGCTCGGCCGGTTGGGCTCATAACCTGAAGTGAGCAGGTTATCCCAGAACACACAGGTTCTTCCTGCTCTGGTGCCTCGCACCGGGTATATTTTGGAATGAGAAGGTTAAGTAGGTTTGCCACAGATAGTAATCCTAGGCTACCGTAATATGTAGTGGGAGTTTCGTTGGTTTCGTATGCAGGTCGTCGCCATCGATAGTTAGGTCCCAGGTCTTTAATGGGGCAACTGCACCGATCGCAGTTTGCAAAAGAGTGAGACTTGCAACAAAGTCCGTCATGACGTTCGGAGACTTTGGTGAGTGGTCCATGGGGCAAACCGGTCGCTGGTTTTGTGTTATCTCGCAGATGGGCTCGTGCCCCCTCCTTCCTTGCGTCTTCTTAGTTATCGGGGGCTCACTCCTCGACCCCTCTTTCCGGAGGCTTTCAGCTAAACTACCTGGATCATTTTCATGACATTCGCGGTACTGCCCGTGTGTTTGGTCCCGACCCTAAGGATGGCGCTGCTTCTGCTTTTGCCGGCTGCTTGGGAACGATCGTCGCCGACGTTATTGGTGTCGCTGTTTTAATGAACGGTCTGAGTGGACACCCAAGTATACCATCGCCTGACCTATCGTTCTCGCAGGTTGCCGGTTGCTTCGGCAATCTATCGCTCGCCTACGGTGCCGGTATTGTGATTCCCGACATCCAGCGCAAACACAGTGATTCCAAGCGCATGCCTCGTGTTGTGGGTGTCACCGTCGGCATTATCTCCATTTTGTTTCTTCTTTTGGCAAGCACAGCATACTCAGCCGAAGGATGCCAAATATCTGGCAATCTGCTTTTCACAATATACCCTTACTCAGAGACTGGTCTCACTAATCTAGGTTTCGCGCCGAACGGGGGCACCATCGTGATGGCCTATTTGTTCATGCAGCTCCACATTACGATCGCGTTCGCTGAGATCATTAATCCGGCGCTCTACATTGCGGGGCGTCTGTTTCTTGGCATGCACAAGAAACAGCAAAAAGACATCGAGGAAGCCGCCAGCTATCGATAGATGGCCATACTCGTCAAGTCGACGGTCGACCCGCTAACCAAATATTCTGTCCACAGCTCCAGGAAGTCGAATGTGTCAGCTGCCAATGCAGACAACGTGTATCTCGACGACCTGGCGCCGAGTACCGAGGCGTGAGCACTATCAAGTACGTCGTGATGCGCATTACCATCGTGGTGATGCTAGTTGTCATTTCTATCGTGCTGAAGGACGACTTCACATCTTTTTGGTAAACTTGGTTAGTGCGCCCTGTATCACAGTGAACTGCATCTTGTTGCCTATAATCTTTTATCTGAAGGAATCGTGGGATCAAGTGGCCATGTGGGAAAAAATCTCCGGAAGCATTGTGGTGGTAATAGAAAATGTGTTAAGTAGACGTTGATCAGACTTAAGTTGCGCATGCGTGCGTCAGCGTAGATCTTTCTGGAGATGCTTGCGTAGCTTGTTGAAGATGAACGTGGTGAAATCACGGCGAGTCACTATCCCGATGTGGTGTAGCTTGGTTTCGACCGGGCAGCAGTCACGGTAGACGCGTAGTTTGGCTGGCACGAACAGAAAATGGAGCCAGGCGACGGGATACTCGGGCTGTCAGCTGCAATGTCATACAGTGACAGAGCGATTAGAAATTGGTTGGCGTGAAAGGGGTCGTCGCGCTGTTCCTCTTGGTATTCCTGCGGAAGAGTTGATAAGAACGTCCATTTACATTGACGATTGTACTGGAAACTTACCGTTTGTTGTTCGGGTAGTGACTCGGGCGCTCTTTGTTCGCCGAGATAGAGACGTAAGCGGCGGAGGCCGTGAATGTTATCGTTGGCAGTCCATAGCAGACGCGCTTGGATTCGGATTGACCCGCGAATATCTGGGTTGGCGACGTCATTGTTCTGGATGAAATTACGTAGATCTAGGGAAAAATGATGGTGTTAGTACTAAACCAAGAGCATGGCAATTAGAATATATACCGTCGATGATGCGACGCTTGTGGTGTTGCATGGTTTTCGTGATCTTCTTGATGGGCGACACATATTTTCTGCGTCAGTTTGCTGGTGTTTTAGCGGCGTGGGTGTCGCGCGAAGTGTTGTTGGGAATGGTATGCATGACGAAGGTGGCGTTGGTTCGGGTACGACCGTCACTAGCTTTGGCGTTGCGGGTGTCGTTGTCGACGTAGTTGATATTGGCGTCGGCATTTCGTGTTTGGAGAATCTGGTGGATGGCATGTCTGGGCGGAGCTGCGCAAATTGAGGTATGAGCTGTGTTACTGTTGCATTCTGTGTACTTCCACGAGAACTCGAACCATTTCGCTGTTTCCCCGTCGCGCATCGGTAGGATATTAAACTGCATGTAATATGTGGGAGGGGATTGTGGTGCGTTGCAGCTGAATTCTTCAATGTGAAATGCATGTGAGAGAGAAGCCTTCGTCGTCGAATCCAGTAACGGCGCGATGATTTAAAAAAATGGGTCGCTGACAGTATATGTGTTTTGATAGCGAGGCATGGAGGGAGCGTTCAATTTAGTGCGCATTGTGGCGGCAAACGTCGCTGTTAGTGACAAGTGGATTTTGTGTCCGAAGGTAAGCGACATTATGTTGATAGTTTTGACTCCGGTTAGTAACAATTTGTGCTCAAGTATCAGGGGGAGATCTCGGTTTGCAATTGTAAAACCAACAAGGACACAAAATAGGGATGGGACAGTAACTGCATTAATCGTGCGGTACCTCGTGTAGAAAATGTGTTACAAAATATGTTAATATTGCTGATGCGAGTTCTGGCAGATGTGGTATGAATGCGCATCGAAGTGTTGTCCATATGGAAAATGATGCTCGAATCGGCAATTACAAGTCGGCTCGGCACTTGTGACAGGTGTAATTGACTGTGGACGTAAAGGCATCGGCGTGATCACGTTGAAGGACGTTAAGTTTGTGTGTGTGTGTGTGTGTGTGGGGGGGGGGGGGGGGGGGGGGGGGGGGTACGTTGGTGAAGTGCTGAGCGGTACGGTTTTTGGAGCTACCTGGTGCTGTACGAAATGGTGTTGACTATAATGCTCAGGACTATCAAAAGGTGAAGCATGTGTACATGCTTCGGGTCAGCGCTGAAGTTATCGATGCCACACGAATTGGTAGGTATATGCGGTTTGTGAATCATAGCAGCGAGCCAAATTGTCGAATGGAGAAGTGGAATGTACGTGGGCAAGAGCGGTGTGGATTGTTTGCAATTCGTGATGTTAAGCGTGGCGACGAGCTTACGTTTGATTATAAGCTGCAATGCGTTGATCTTGGGGTTCGTAAAATTCGTACTGACGCACGTTTGAGATGGTGCTGATAATAATTGTCGCAGAATTCTATCGAGTGTCTATGTGGTTCTCAGAATTGCAGAGGTCTTATCGGCATGTCCATCCGAAAGCGATCAATTGAACGGTAATGGTGTGTTGAACCAGCATCAAAAAGACGAATGGTACAACTCACCATCGATGATTTCTTTTCGAAGCAATAGCTGGACAGTAGTCTAAAGCTGAAACTCAGAGATGTGATAAGCTTTTTGTATCGGTGGCGAACGTCCAAAGCTCTGGACATGCTCCCACGGAGTCGGCACTACATCCGCAGTAGCAGGAGGTGCAGCAGACTTCTTACTGTAATATTGACGAAGTGTTTTGGTATAAATCGTTGTTAGCTTGAGAATATTTGTTGACGGGGAAACTGGTTGTGAAAAAGAAGTGTGAAGCCTTATTGGCCCGAAATGCTTGACCGAGGCATGTTCCCTCACGCTGCTTGTACATCGTATCGCGTGGTGTTAGCTGGTCCCTTTACGACGGATCAACAGACTTATGTCCGTCAAATGAAAGGCTGGAGCTACACAGACGAGCTCGCGAATGGTGCTGAGTATCGAAAGAAGAAGGCGATGTCGCTTTGTGAGCACGTCGCGTTCCGCCTTCACCAGAGAGTGGGTGATCAGTCCGCTCTCCACCAAGGCGGGCGCCTATTTCAACAGTGGTGTGTAGATCAGCGTGCAAGATGTGAGCAAGAACAGCTTCGCTGGGTAGCCGACAATCAGAAAACACTCCGCGCCGATCAATACAGAGGTGTTCAAGACGCTTTGCTCAACGATGATACTTTGGCTCTGGCGAAAGGAGAAGTGCTGCTATTGGAATATGACTGGGCCCAGAACAGCTTAGTGCACCCGGACCGGGACGGAGGCAGCAGAGGGCGACCTACCCATTTTTTTAATCAGGTTGGCAAGCGTATCATACAACCGGCCTTGCACCTGGGTAGTCCGCGGTCCATGTACAAGTCGTATCAAGTTTCGATGGCGATTGTTCGGGAGTATGGACGGCCCGACGTCTTCCTGACTGAAACGTGCAACCCCAAATGGGACGAGATTCTTGAAGCGATACCTTTCGTTATCCAGACAGCTCAAGATCGACCAGACATCGTGGCTCGCGTGTGGCAGCCGAAACGGCAAGCGACGCTTGACGATCTAAACCAAGGCTTCCTAGGACGGGTGAGAGCGCGAATCTACGTTGTCGAGTTTCAAAAATGAGGGCTCCCCCACGCTCACGTTTTAATTATTTTGGCTGCCGAAGACAAACCACGAACGCGCGAGATCACAGACAAGATGGTATGACTGACATTTCAGATAAGGATGACAATCCTCAGCTGTATGAAACGGTCATGTCATGTCATACATGCTCCATGGTTCATGTGGGTCTGCAAATCCTTCATGCGCGTGTATGAAGGACGGTAAATGCTCCGAAGGGTTTCCCATGCCATTAGCAGAAGTTACACAAGCCAATGCCAATGGATATCCGGTGTACAGACGACGTCGGCGACAAGAAGGTGTTCTGAAGTTCAAAAGCAGGGAATACGACAATGACACGATCAATCAGTGGGTTGTCCCGTACATCCCGTACTTATCCCAGAAGTACAACTGTCACATCAATGTGGAATTGTGCACGGATATTACTGCGGTTAAATACCTGTACAAGTATGTGTACAAAGGGCCCGACATTGCTATACTCATGTGGTGTAGCAGGATCAGCAAAATCTGCGAGATTGCTGGATCCAACTTACCAACTGCGCCCAGACACCGACTAACAGAGGGGGCCCACCGATGATCCGTGTTCTGCTAAACTTTCCTTACCTTGTGTACCCGTCGGTAGGGCGGGATCTTGCTCTCTCGGTAACTTCTGAAGAGTTCAAGTGGTGAAGCTTGAGTGTCTTGGCGAGACGTGGGGATGGGGTGGAGCAGCAGTGGAAAATCTTCACTCTGCGTCCGTGGATAGTTCAGAATCCTAAGCGAATATTCGAGCTTATTGATCCGGGGCCTAGATCGTGGATCTGGCCGTAGGGTTGCCTTGCGGGTGTGTTCCCTTACCTTTGCTGTTCCTTTGCGTTGTACTTGCCGCCTCCTGTGACGGGATTTTGAGAGTTGAGAGCCTCTTAGGTATACCCGACCAAGTCGTAAATCCGGTTAACCTTTCGGATCTGCACGTGTAAAGGAAAGCTCACTAGGTTGTAGGATCTGGCCAATGTATTATCCAGTAATCACTACCAGCACTAGATTCGCAATTCCCAACCTTCTTCGAGCTCGTACGGCCAATGTAGTTCCGGTTCTTGAGGGCAGGAAGGCACTTGCGTGTTACTGTGCAAATTGAGGTCTGTATTGATACTTAAGCCAATACCTGCCTGGGTTTCTACCTTCTATGTCTTTCACTTGTTAAATCCCTTACCAGGCTCGGCTGCATGTCCCTTCTTTCCTTGACCCATCATCCCAGCTGTATTATCTTCAGATCCACCGGATCCATGGCGTAATCATTATGGTCACCCTATTATGGGTACACTCATCCGGATCCAGGTCGCTTGGATCCACTTCACGGTAAGTGTACACTCGTCATGGATCTGAGCTCTCCAATCATCCAACATCGTCTTGCCACCGTCTGTGATCTCCATTGTCCCACGAAAGTTCGAGATTAACTACCTCCATCACCCCTGTATCCCGGATCCAGGTCGTCCTATGCGGGATCCTCCCTCCTTGGATCCGAACTCGGAAGTATGGGATCCGGGACACCTCGCGGTGGATATTGACTTCTTGTTAGCCGTGGTTACTAGATCCACCTTCAGATGGCACCTACCATAATTCCTTCATAGGATCCACACTCGATCCACCCGTATATAGTATATCCCATATCCATCTAAGTGAGTCCAGGTAAGGGTGGATCCGAGATAGGTCTTGGTGGATCTTGCCTTCCCGTGCATCACTCATACCAGATCCACCGTAATTTCATACGGGGTGCTGCTCGTCATGGCTAATCCACCACAGGCAACTTGCATCCGTGCCAGACAATCCAAATCCTCTCTAATCACTTGAAATTGTCACTGATTCGGGATAGTGACCCCGCGTCAGGTCCATTCTCTTATTTCTGAGAAAGCAATTCACCACAATCGCCTCCTGTACGTGGTCGGCGCTGCACAACAGCGTTCACGACGTGCACTACCAGCATCCACAACCGCCTTCTCCTCTTCGTGACACATGTCTCCCACCAAGCGTACCAGCTAATCGCCGGGCAAGGCTCCATCCACCACTCCTCCGGTCAGCCCTTCCTCAATGTCACCCACCGATCTGCGTACTCTGGCCCAAGCTCTCTTCGATCGGGTGCAAACCTTGACGGCAGAGCTCCAGACGGCCCAAGATGTTAGCGCCCAAGTTGCGTCTTTGCACGCCACCCAACTCCAAACCTTGCGAGCCCAGGTCCATAGCCAGCCTATGGAGATCCAGGAGTGGGAGCACCGTGCGGCCTCTCGTTCGCAGGACCTACGACTCTTGTTGGCCGATCAAGCGGTCGGGATCCGCGACCTGACCGGACGGCTGGATCGCGCCTCCCGTCAGCGAGATGGTATGCGAGATGACAACAACCACCTCCTTAGGGAGATGGCGCTCCCCGGATCTGAGATCCACCAGCTCCAATCCCGGATCCACGACATCTAGCGGGATCTGGAGGATTCCCAGACTGCTAGGGCAGCCGCGAACGAGAGCTTGGATCGACTCCGTGACGAGTTGCGCCTGACCCAAGAAGAGGTGGTAACCAACGACTATGTGGGATCCACCCAAGGCGGATCCGCATTAGGGTCGGCGCGTGGAGGGTCCCCCGCGCCAAATCCACCTCCCTCGTCGCCGGATGTAGCTCTGGCTCGACTCTCGGAGGAGCTGAAAGATACCAAGGAGTCGCTCGAGAAAGCGTCTGCTGGGCGAGATTACGCGCTCGAAGAGTTCGTACGTATAGCTCCATTGCGCGACGAGATCCAAGCGAAGTTGGCAGACAGCGAACTCCAGCGGGACAAGGCGGCTACCGAGTGGGCGGATGCCAAGCGAACGCAAACGGAGCTGGAATCCAAGCTTCGCCGCACGAGTACGTGGATCCTCTTTTGTCCCCCGCTAGTAGCCCCATATTCACTTGTTATGTCAATCCAGGTGACAAATTGAAAGATGCTGATATAGCCGCAGCAAAACCGCGGGAACAACTCGCTGCAGCTCATGTTCAGCAGCAACAGCTAGTTCTGGAGCGCGATCGTGGCTTATCGGAGCGAAATTTGGCATGCTCCCCGTGGCCCCGTTCGGTCCGGATGCCCCTTTATTCCTGGCCGGCGTGCTCCTGTGGTCTTCGCCACCAGGGACACTGAACCTTGGTCCGCCAAGAAATTGGACCGGGTCGCCATTATTTCAGTGAAGATCACGGTCCTGTTTCCTGAGCTGCCTTTTCGAGCTGAATGGATATTCCCTCGGGAAGCGGATGTCATCCCGACGGCCGGATATGTGGATTCGCTCATCACCAGACCTCAAGTGGAAGAATTGCTAAATGCTGCCCCGTGGGATACGCTGGCCACCACACTGGTGGATCCCGATTAGCTTCAGGGGTGATGTGCGCGGGCGTCTCGGGTTGTTCGTTCGCGCGTTCCGGTATTTCGTTTCCAAGCACCGGGTTGCCATATGGGAAGGCACTCACCGATTCCCTATCTCTCGTAATCAACTGCAGGGCTCGACCTGGTTGTCCAACTTCAACAAGCAACGTGGTAACCGACGTAGCCATGCTGGTCGAGCTTGGAAGAAAGTTCTCGTGATCCTCGTGTTGGCGATCCAGGACGGTTGGTGTGACGTGGATGTTTTGTTGGATCCATCCTTCTTGCATCTTCCCCGACGCGGGGATAAGGTAGCTTGGTTTCCGGGATCCGTATCCCGTCAAGCCAACTTGGAGGATCCCAACCTCCATCGCCCAGAACCTACGAACCTACTGGAAGCCTTGCGAGAGATCGACGAAGCCGAGCCTTGGCGCATCCAGTTTCGTTAGAACCCGAGTCAACACCCAGGACACCAGATCCAGCGTATGGTGGGCAAGTTCTTCCATGTTCAGCCCAAGACCACCTGATCCCTATCATTCTTGACGCCCCGCCCCCAGTTTCAGTCTTCGTGGATTCGCTTCGTAGTAGTAGCTAGCGACTGGAAACTGGGTCGAGCTAGCCTTTTTACATAAGCTATTATAATCCACACGCCCTTACTTGAATATGTCTATAACCTTCCCTCGTCGGTTGAGGGATCCAGTCAGAGTCTATCAGTGTACACCTGGATCTGGGCTGGATCCACACTTTCAGTGTACACCTGGATCTGAGCTGGATCCACCCTTTCAGCGTACACCTGGATCTGGGCTGGATCCACCCTTTCAGCGTACACCTGGATCTGGGCTGGATCCACCCTTTCAGTGTACACCTGGATATGGGCTGGATTCCAGATACGGATTGGATCCACGCTTGGATTTCATCCGGATCTAGCGCCTACGACCCAATCTCAATTGGGTCAGTATAGTTCGGGCTCTCGAACGCTCGCGCTTAAATCAAGCAGGACTCTTTGCACATAAAACGTCACTCTTTATGCATAAACATTCACTCCTTCCTCCTTATCCACCCTTCTCCTGTGGATTCGTCTTCTCTTTCTTTCCGATGTGACCAACTCACATCAGCGATCCTCCTCCTCCCGACCCACACCCTTCCCGTGGGTCCTTCTTCATCCTCCCATCGACATGACCAACTCACATCCATGGATCCCCTTCCTACTCTTCTTCATGAGACTGCATCACGCCGAATCTGCTACGATTCGTACGATCCCGCAAGAAATCATAGGGTAATGCTCCACAGTTCAGATCTGCCTCGTCTACCCAACTGGGTTCGTCATATCCACGCCAATACACCAGAAATTCACGGTAAATCCGTCCGTATATAGCTCGCTTCCCTGACCTTATGTCGGTGATCTTCTCGACTTCGAACTCGTCGGCTTCGAGATCCACTTTCCATCTATCTTCCGGTAGGAGGACTTCGTCGAAATCCACCCGGTCGGATTCATCCACCGAAAGACGGGTTTGCGGCCGATCCGGTTATTCCTTGACCAACTTCAGCTTGGATACGTGTACTACGGGGAACAAGCGAAATTGTACCTGCCGTTTCCAACTTCACAGCATGTTCTCCTATCTTCTCGCTCACCCGGAACGGTCCGTGCCATAGATGGGCCAATTTGCGGGCGTACCCTTCTTTCACTCGATCTAAATAAAGCCACACCCGCGATCTCACTTGGATTTGATGTGGACGGGCGTCTTCGTTGTGTCGATCTGCTCGATCTTGTATCGCACTCCGCAGCCGTTCGTTCATTTGGGATCTGGCTTGCCGGTAGTATTTCTGGACATGGTATCGCCATCGTCTTGGATCTCGGTTTCTGTTCTTGGTGCTACATACCGGAATGGCTGCTTCTAGGGTGGATTTGGGATCCCACCCATTTATTAAGTAAAATGGGGTGTCACCCCTGATCCTGTCTTGGACGGTGTTCATCGCGAAGGAAAGTCGTTCTGCGTACTCATCCCAATCCCTCTGATCCAAATCCTGGACATACATCTTGAGCGCCCTCGTGATTGTCTGAACCATGCGTTCGGCCGATCCGTTAGCTTGGGGACGATATGCCATGGTTGCCCGCTGTCTCTGCCCAGGATCCGGTTGAAAGCTCGAAAGAAATCAGACATAAAGCCTGGCTCCCGATCATGCCTAATCATCTCACTAGCCCCAAATCTTCGGAAAACGCACTCGTATAATTCGGCAATGGTTTGTGCTGTTCTAGACGCACTAGCTTTGGCTATCACGTATCCGGTGAGCAGATCCACCCAGATCAACAATTCTGTTTTTCCTTTGAACGACTTAGGCAACGAGACAATGTGATCCATGGCTATGATTTGGAAAGGGTAAGTCGCCTGGACATTCCCAGGCGACTCCCCTTCGATCGTGGGCCTGCCCTTGCCTGTCTCACAATCCACACATTCACCGACATACCGTTGCACGCTCTTGAATAGTCCCCTCCAGTGGAAACATTCTCGGATCCGTTGGTAGGTTCGACCAATTCCCTGATGTCCACCTTCTAAACTAGCGTGATAGTGATGTAGGACATCCTGTTGTAAGATCTCCGGCATCACCAGTCTCATCAATCCATCCCGATCCTCGTTGACTCTCTTCGTAGGAGGACAATAGAAGAGCAAGTCATTCAGATCCACTGCATAATCCGTAGCAACCATACTGTAGGATTTGGTATCCTCCCGCCTCAGGTCTCGTACATCCCCCACCGCTAATCAGTGTTTCATATTCGACCAACATCGACTTGAATGGTTCCATCAAAGCCTGATGTTTGCGTGCGAAGTCTTGGGAACGATTCGCGAAGAGCCGATCCCATAGAACACCAACATTTGCTGGAGCTGAATACACCAGAATGGTGACGAAGGGCTGGCGTAGTTGATACGGCATTTGGAACTCAGCTGCTTCCCTCAAAATCGAAACCTACTCGTTGTCATTCTCCAAGTAGCCAGCCTCCCGCGCCACAATTTGGAATGTGGGGCAGACAATCCCGTTAACCGTTCTCAAGTCTTCAAACGACGTTGGGCCTCTATGCTGACAGAGCGGTAGCCGAAGATAGAGCCGCTCCATATCTCGAGGAGACACGTGAGCCATGCGACCAGCGGCAGCTTGATACTGTTTCCGGCGAGACCGAATTTTGTTTGCCCTTTCTCCGGCGCTTTCCGACAGAACACTTTGGGGATGCCCTGATACAACATCGTTCTGGCAATATGGTTCTGCGGCTCTTCACTCGAACACAACTCAAAGAATCTGGTCAGCATCGTGTGACTACCACGTTCCAAAACCGCCTCCGGGTTTTCCGTTTCGCGAAAGCAAATCGTCTAACCTGAGTCGAGATGAGCTGTTAGCTGTGTCACCGCGTGGGTCTCCCCTGAATCGTGAAATCGAGCAGGCGCATGCAAGCTTCCACCGGAGAAATGTACCGGGCGCTTAAGAAACATAAAATCTCGTTTGGCTCTCGACGCGAACTCTACTGCCCTCCTCGAACTTATTTCACAGTGAGTGTGGTGAAGTGCTTTCTCAGAAATAAGAGAATGGACCTGACGCGGGGTCACTATCCCGAATCAGTGACAATTTCAAGTGATTAGAGAGGATTTGGATTGTCTGGCACGGATGCAAGTTGCCTGTGGTGGATTAGCCATGACGACCAGCACCCCGTATGAAATTACGGTGGATCTGGTATGAGTGATGCACGGGAAGGCAAGATCCACCAAGACCTATCTCGGATCCACCCTTACCTGGACTCACTTAGATGGATATGGGATATACTATATACGGGTGGATCGAGTGTGGATCCTATGAAGGAATTATGGTAGGTGCCATCTGAAGGTGGATCTAGTAACCACGGCTAACAAGAAGTCAATATCCACCGCGAGGTGTCCCGGATCCCATACTTCCGAGTTCGGATCCAAGGAGGGAGGATCCCGCATAGGACGACCTGGATCCGGGATACAGGGGTGATGGAGGTAGTTAATCTCGAACTTTCGTGGGACAATGGAGATCACAGACGGTGGCAAGACGATGTTGGATGATTGGAGAGCTCAGATCCATGACGAGTGTACACTTACCGTGAAGTGGATCCAAGCGACCTGGATCCGGATGAGTGTACCCATAATAGGGTGACCATAATGATTACGCCATGGATCCGGTGGATCTGAAGATAATACAGCTGGGATGATGGGTCAAGGAAAGAAGGGACATGCAGCCGAGCCTGGTAAGGGATTTAACAAGTGAAAGACATAGAAGGTAGAAACCCAGGCAGGTATTGGCTTAAGTATCAATACAGACCTCAATTTGCACAGTAACACGCAAGTGCCTTCCTGCCCTCAAGAACCGGAACTACATTGGCCGTACGAGCTCGAAGAAGGTTGGGAATTGCGAATCTAGTGCTGGTAGTGATTACTGGATAATACATTGGCCAGATCCTACAACCTAGTGAGCTTTCCTTTACACGTGCAGATCCGAAAGGTTAACCGGATTTACGACTTGGTCGGGTATACCTAAGAGGCTCTCAACTCTCAAAATCCCGTCACAGGAGGCGGCAAGTACAACGCAAAGGAACAGCAAAGGTAAGGGAACACACCCGCAAGGCAACCCTACGGCCAGATCCACGATCTAGGCCCCGGATCAATAAGCTCGAATATTCGCTTAGGATTCTGAACTATCCACGGACGCAGAGTGAAGATTTTCCACTGCTGCTCCACCCCATCCCCACGTCTCGCCAAGACACTCAAGCTTCACCACTATTCTTCGGAAGTAACCGAGAGAGCAAGCTCCCGCCATACCGACGGATACACAAGGTGAGGAAAGTTCAGCAGAACACGGATCATCGGGGGACCCCCTCCGTTAGTCGGTGTCTGGGCGCAGTTGGTAAGTTGGATCCAGCAATCTCGCAGATTTTGCTGATCCCGCTACACCACAATGGTGCGCGTGCCCGGATCTTTTGGTGACTCGGGATTTCACCATGAGTCCCAAGAAGATGCTCAAGTGAAGATTGAGCCAGGGGAAGAGGCGTCGTCAGAGGTCGGATCGACGAAGACGCTGCTGAATGAAACAAGATCCGCGGATCGATGGAGTTTTGGGAGGAACTATGTCGACGGAAGAGAGGTGGATCCGGATCCGGATCTAGAAGGGAAACCTCTCTATCCTCCCCAGGTCCCCTCGGGGACCCCTGCCGATCTTGACGCAAGTCAAGATCTGCTAACAAAACAAGGGAACGTGAAGGCGAAACGGTATGCATTTGCAGATTCACCGGTTAAGCCAACACCGTACCTAAACCCAAGCCCGCTAGTCGAAGAAACGAGAAAGAAGACGAAAACGAGTAAGACTACGCGGAAGATGATGCAAGCCCCAGAGTCGGAAGAAGACCGAGCTGTATCCAGGTCAAGCTGGTCCGACAAGGATCTCGAGTTTGTGTATCGCCACCAAGCTTTACGCGACTTCCTGCATCAAGATCCTGTCATGCAGATCCTGAATGCACGACAGATCGAAGATCCAAGGGAACCGGTGAGAGCACCAACGAAAACGGCGAACAAGTTGGTGGCAGTCAAGGATCTATTACGTTTGCTTACGGAGTCAGGTATCGTAGCTGGTGTGTTTGACGCAGAGGATAACTTCGAGCTAGACTTGGACCTCATAGTGTCCGCGACGCAGGACCTCTTTGCCAGAGTTAAGTCCATCACCGGAGACAGGTCGCGTACTATGAATCCAGTGTCGTCACCGAGGATCAGCCAAGCTGTGTTCTCAACTACGAATCCGCGGCGGAAGTTGGGTCCGACACGTCGTCCGAGCCCCGACGCATGACTTTAGGACCCTCCGGGGCATCCATGCCGGAAGCGCGGGCGAGGATCCGGGGACAGGAAGTCCCTGTGAACGTGAAGGCTCGGGATCCAGTACGCCCTACCCGTGATCTGATACAATCCAGCCAGGATCAAGCCAGATCCGGCAAGAAGCCAGTGGAGTTCTCGTCAGATCGGGCTCAAGGTAATCGCCGCACAGATCCTGACTCGCCAGTGGACCAGACGGCCACAGGCGCTTCCGACACTTCCTCGGGCACCCTGCAGCGACACTTCGAAGCTGCGATGAGTCGGTTTCTGGCCGAACAGGGTATGAGAGTGCCCGTGCCACAAGCACAAGTGCTCCACGAACATGGAGCACGAGACGTGGAGATGGAGTCAGTGGAGGAAGCCAACTCCCATGATGAGTTCGACCCAGATGATCTGGATGGCCCATCACCTTCGTCAGCGGTGGTAGCAACAGCTGCAGCCGGGGCAGGTGGATCGTCCATGATTCAGAGGGTACAGATCTCAGTCATATCGGATCTGAAGGAGTTCACGGGTAAGGATCAGGACGAGGACCGAGCGAGAACATGAATCAGCAAAGTCAAGTCGGCCCTCATGAGAGATCAAGCGTCAGATGCCGAGAAGTGTCTGACTTTTGCGGATCTGCTAGCGGGACCAGCCAGAAAATTGGTATCGGCAGCTGGGCAGATCCACCAGGAACAAGTGACCAGATCTGCTGCGAAGCTTCCAGACCCAGTACTGTGGATTGGGAGTGTCGGTGGCACGACAATACTACCATGCTCGCCGCAGATCGGATGAATCCCCACTAGAATACCTACATCGACTAAATGTGGCCGGTCTACGGGCCAAGTAGAAGATCAAGGATGGGGGATCCAAGGTACTACGGGAACATGTGGATCATTTCATCGAGACGTTGAGAGATGTGGATCGGGCCGACAGGCTTCCCTGTTACGCCTTCCCGACGCAGATGAACTCGAAAAAGTGCTGCGGGCTGTGGATCGCGCGAAACACCGCCAGAAGAAGGCGGCGGTCGGATCCGACAAGTATCGCCAAAAGGCTGCGACGCCCACAGCTCCAGCTCGACGTGTCCACCAAGTCACGGCGCCCGACTCAGGAACTGAATCAGGATCCGACGGTTCGGACTCCGACCCAGAGGATTACCGTCGAGTCTGTCACACAGCATCCAACGATCGAACGGCGAAGACCGGAGACAACTCGCGGTCGGGGGATACCGTACCCGGGGACCGTGGGATGTACAGATCCCGATATCTCATGGATGGGACAGCACAAGTCAGGTGTTCGCATTGCGGATCCCGGAAGCACACAGAATCTGGATGCTGGAAACATCTGGTCTGTGAGAAGTGTGGCAAGAAAGGTCATCCCGGAGATCATTGCTTCTACGTGTGTCGCGGTTGTGGCGAGATTCACGACGTCGGCAAGTGTCCGATGGAGGAATTCTACAACCAGATCCGCCAGTGGTTTGATCCAGACAAGCACAAAGGGATGTTGCCAGAAGTGGCCGAGAAGATGTTAAACTAGATCGCTCGCCGGGTTTGAATCCGGTACGAGCCGAGCGTTCTAGGTATTGCATTTATGCATTTGTGAACAAGACATCGCTAGATCCAGGTAGCAGGACCCTAGATCCAGTCGATAATACACGTGATCTACATGAAGTGTCAGCTGCCAAGATTTCTAGTTTGCGCCAAGTGGATGAATTTGCCAGATCCGAAGTCTCTGCAACCCTGGATCTACAAAGGGGAGAGGCACGTGGTTATTGGGAGAAACGTCAACATGGTCGATGGTTTGAGCCTACCAAGGGTGAGGTCACTGCAGATCCCCCCAAGGTCTGTCTGGTCACTGGATCCTGTGGGTCTGAGGATGTTGGATCCATGGATCTGCTAACAGGGAAGTCCCGTGGATACTGGAAGTACCACGCCCCAGGAAAGTGGTTCAGACAAGCCAAGGTAGGGGGCAAGATCAGCAATGAAAAGCAATCCTACTCCTAGATAGTGGTGCCGAGGTGTCTATACTGGATACCGCCTTTGCTCGTAAGGTTGGGTGCCAAGTGGATGGGAGTCGGATCCATGATTGTGTTGGGATCCGTGAAGGCGTGTAACGTACGAACGGGAGAACGCGGATCAAGATCACGTTGGCAGGTTGTTTGGTGTACTGGTTTGATATTTGGGTTGGAGATCTCGCTGGTCAAGACGCCATCCTCGGGATGGATTTCATGGTACCAGCCGGTGTGAGGTTGGATCTGGCGGATGGGACACTTTGTTTCCCTGACGAGATGCGGATCCAGCTCAGTGGACGGCGACCGTTGTATGGGGCGAAGACGAGAATCGTAAGGGCGGATAAGACGACCTGTATCGAGCCCAGAGAAACCTGGGAACTGCCAGATCGGTTAAAGTGGGAGGAACATGAGAAACTGTGGGTCACTCGGGGCGAGAAATGGGTGCCTACCATAATCCAGGGACCAGGTCGATACCTCCAGGTCACGAACGTCAGCGACAAGAGACTATTACTGGACCATTATGAGAAGATCAGACGATGGTTGGCGAAGGACGGTATCTCTAGGCGACCTGGATATGTGTCAGTGGGATCCCGTCGCTACAAAGAATGGCAGAATCTGGCGTACGAGGCGACTACCGAAATCGAATCTCTCGGAGAGGTGGAGCTCCCGGCAGGGTCAACTGGCCCCTTGGTGAATCGGCCTTCATACCCAACTCCGCGAAAGATCCTGCAGAGGGATCGTCGGATTGAGATCCAAGCGATGGAGGTTGGATCCAAGACCGGGGATGATCCCCAGAGTCAGCCTCTAGATAACGCAGGGTCGGTGGATGAAGGATCGCAGAGGGCTGAAGCCGGACCGCCAGATTCCGCTGACCCCAGAATGGATCCTAGCTTTTCATGGGGCCAAGTGCCTGGATCCTTATCGAGAGTGTCAACACTAGTCACACCAGAATCGTCGGGTGTAAACTCGCTAGAGGATCAACTCGATCCAGCTGGTGGCTTCCCCGATACCAGGGTACTTGATCCCACGAAGACAGAAGGACTGACAGGTGAAAGAGGGTCGCGGTGCTTGGATCCAATGGTGGATTTGACGAAGACGGAAAATGAACAAGTCTGTTACCATGAAGGCGGGGATCTGCACGCCGAGGATCTCGGGGATGGCCTGGCGGTAATCTCGGAGGTACCACTGACCCCAGAGGAGATCACGATTGACGATATCCAAGTGGATCCAGGGGCAAACGAGCCCGCGGAAGTGGATCGGTTGCGTCAGAAAATCTGGGAAAGCCGACATCTGCTGATTGGTAAAGGTAATGCATTACCGCCCGCTGCCCGCGGAGTCAATGTGACATCGATGTCGGCGACGCGAAACCGAACGCTCAAATGGTGCGGAAGGTGGCACCTCAGTTCCGAGAAAAAAACTATCGGATCTGATTAAGGGCCTGCTGCAAGCCAAGATCATCAGTTTCTCAACGTCCCCATGGGCATCTCCGGTGGTAATCATCATCAAGAAGAACGGGGTGGATATACGTCTGTGCATTGATTACCGGCTAGTTAACGGCCTGACTCGATTGATGGTGTATCCGATGCCTCTAATCAATGAGCTGTTGGAAGATTTGGATAAAGTACTCTGGTACTGTTCTCTTGACATGGCCAGAGGTTTCTGGGTGGTGACTATGACGGATCGAGCTCGCGATATCCGCATTCATCACACCGTTTGGACTGTTCGAGTGGAGCCGGATGCCGTTTGGATTGAAGACGCACCCCAGATCTACCAGCGCCTGATCGATAACGCCCTCTATGGATTCACCCGAATACCGGAACCCGAAAAGGGTGGATCCGGGGAAGGTCGTACGGAAGTGGATCCATTCGAAGCAGGAGAGCCAGGGGATCCCGGGACCCCGTCTGTGTTAGGACGCAGATCTTATATCGACGACATTCTAATCCCGGCAGAATCGTGGGATCAGCTGTGCGAAAGCGTGACATTCCTACTGGAGGCGTGTACTAAGTGGAATCTCTCTATCAGCGTGGTGAAGAGCTATTGGGGGATGCACAAGGTGGATTACTTAGGCCATCGAGTCTCCAAGGAGGTATTGGAGGCGAATATTAAGGACCTGTCTTCGTTAGCAGACTTGTCCTTCCCACAGTCGTTACGGGCGATGCAATCCTTCTTGGGCAGTTTGAACTACTACAGTCGGTTCATCGAGGATTACGCACTGTTTGCTGCGGTACTATATGAATTGAGAGAGGTAGATTTTGCTGCGATGGCCACTCCAGCTGTCCGGATCAAAATCCAACAAGCTCTGGCCCCGGAGATGTCGGATCCGCGAAGGGATCGAAGTAGTACGACGCTAGAAGAGGACCTAAAACAGGAGCTGGATCCGCCCCGGGACCAAAGGAAAGAGGATTCAATCAGGATAGAGACGACGGATTAGAACTCGGAAAAGGTGGAGCCTCGGTGGATCCGAGCTCAACACGCATTCGTGGAGCTAAGGAACAGGATCGCGACCACACCTATCCTCCGTCATTTCGATCCAGAACGTCAACCTACGGTGGTAGCTTATGCCAGTGACTGGGCAGTCTCAGCAGCCTTAGTACAAGAACATGAAGGGATCTGTCATCCAGTCACCTTTGTCAGCCGGACACTGAAGCCAAATGAACTGAACTACGGAGCGGTGGAGAAAGAGATACTCGCGCTCCTGCGCGTGTTGAATCTCAATTACAACCTGCTGGTGGGAAGATCCATCCGGATCCTGACTCGACACTCTACGCTAGCTTGGCTGTTCAAGTCGGCCGGGTTACAAGGACGTTTGGGACAGTGGGCAGCTTTACTCTCGCCTTGGACACTGGAGATTGTGAAATGTTCGAAAGGGGAAGACGAGATCCTGGGAGTCTTGGCCGCGAGCATCACACCTCGAGCTAAGCTGGATGAGGCGCTGACTAGGATCGCTCCTAAGATCCCGATCCCGACGGTACAAGTGGATGAGGATCTGTACGTCCTGAATTTCGATGGATCCGCTCGCGTACGACGCGGAGGAGGAGCATACAGCGCAATACTGTGGAGACTGCCCGGGTGGGAAGTTGTACGGGCCAGATCCACTTCCTCACCGTCAATGAGGCAGAGTATAACGGGCTCCTGCTGGGTTTGGATCTACTAAAGGGACAAGATCCAAAAAAGCTGGTGATTTGTGGGGATTCCAACTTGGTGATCAGACAGGTGCGAGGTGAGATTGACTGCAAGGCCCCGGCCCTAACACTGTTACGGCAGAAAGTGATGATCTACCTGCGTGGTTGGATGAATCACGAGTTGGTGCATGTCAAGCGAGATTGGAATGCCAGTGCAGATAGCTTGGCCAGTGCCGCTTTACGGAATCAATGTGGTGTCGAAGTGGAGAGAGAGGCCAAGCATTAGGATCTCGTTACGTTGAACCGACTAGATGAGGTGGTGGTGGTTGGATCCGGGAAAAGGACAGTCCAGATAATAGCTGCCACTAGGTCCAGAGGAAGGATTGGATTCAGCCCCCAGATTCTCGATGAAACATTTGTGAAAGGAGTCCGCATTGAGCGGTTCCTCAAAGCACAGAACGAAGATGCGTGGATCTTGGGACTAAAGAAGTAGTCAAGAGCTACTTCAGCTGAGCGGGTATGCGGTAGCTGACTTCGACGAGCTTCCTCAGTTGGGGTCGTTCCCAACATTGATTCGTGAAGCGCTCCGCCAAAACGGCTTACTTCGACGTGAGCTCACTGGATACGATGCGTCAGCTTTGGAGGCGATTGTAAATACAGAAGATCAGCTGAACGAAGGACAGCGAGTGGTTTACGACCAGATTATCGAAGCGGTAGACTGTCCTCAGGAAGGCAAGAAGCTATTTTTTGTCGATGGCCCGGGTGGTACTAGGCGTAGAACAACTTGACTGATTACTAGGCTTCGAATCGAAAGTCCCTCCACATGTACGGCCTTCCTCTGCTAGCCGATTACGACGACGTATCTGCTTAAGTGGACGCCCCGGATACAGCGTTTGTTAATGTTGTCCAGCAAGAGATCGACGCGTACCCCCAAAATGAGCTGAAACATGTTGCGGAGCAGGCGGGGCACTTGAACAGCAACCAGAGGGATAATTTTGGCCAAGTTATTGCTGCTGTGAGCAGACCGGTTGGAGGGGAGAAGCTTTTATTTTTAGATGGATGGTCCGGGTGAAACAGGAAAGTCGTTTCTACTCGAGCAAATACTCGCTCACGTTCGGATGCAACTTAAGGTTGTCATCGCGGTTGCATTGAGTGGGATTGCAGCTACTCTGTTTACTGGAGCTCATACCGCGCATTCGACGTTTTGGATTCCCCTCAAACTAACAGAGACGTCAACGTGCAGCCTTTCACGGCAGAGCCAAACAGCCGAATTGATTCGTAGCGCGAGTTTGATCATTTGGGACGAAGCGCCGATGATGAACCGAGTTTGCTTTGAGGCTGTTGACAGGTCGCTTCGAGATATTATGAAGAACGAGCTGGAGCCGTTCGGCGGAAAGGTAATGGTGTTCAGTGGTCATACCGCCAGATTCTACCTGTACTGAAGGATGCTACGCGTACGGGGACGATTCAAGCTTGTTTCAAGTCTTCGCCGCGATGGGAGCATTTGCGTCAAGTGCGGCTAACCGAGAACATGCGTGTCCGCACCGCCCCAGACGCGGCCAGTGCATCTGAGTTAGCGGGATTCTTTGAATTCTTACTTCAAAATGGGGAAGGCCGTTATCCGGTCAGCCATGAGATCGGTGATGGCGACATATGCCTTCCACGCGATATGTGTATCACTCCAGAACGACGGGTACAGCAAATGACCTCTGATGAAGAAGACGCGGATATGGAGCCTCCCCCAGGTTTCAGGTTACTCTCTCCGGCGGACGAGGAACACGATCGATACTTGGACGAAGTTGAAGAATACCGACGAGTCCGCAACGTCAACGCACTCATAGATGCGGTGTACCCGGGCGCTGATACTGAGAATTTACCAGATGAATACTTTGTTGAGCGATCCATACTAGCTCTCACAAATGCAAGTGTTCAGCGCATCAACGACATGATTGCGGAACGGCTGTCAGGGGAAACGAAGGAGTATCTTGCGGTGGACAGCCTCGAAGGGGTCGCGGATGCAAATATGTTTGAGCAGGAGCTCTTGAACTCTCTTAACTTCTCCGGTATCCCTCCGCACAGGATTGTTCTGATGGTTGAAACACCTATCATCATGATTAGACACCTGAATAGCGACGCAGGACTTTCCAACGAAACGCGGCTTCGGGTTGTGTCACTGCGCGAGAGAAGCATCGAGGCCAGCATAATGTCCGGGCCGCTCAAGCGTAAGAAGGTGTTCATTCCTCGAATCATCTTTTATAGTGAGGATGATGACAAGGAGTTCCCGTTCAAACTCAAGCGTAGGTAATTCATCGTGGTTCCAGCGCTCGCCATGACTATCAACAAGGCTCAAGGACAATCGATCCACCACGTGGGTATATACTTGCATTCACCGGATTTGTACATATGCAGCTTTATGTGGCGTTGTCGAGAGTGTCTTCAAGGAAGATGATCAGGATTGCTGCAGATCCAGAGGCCATCGATGAGGACGGGAACGTACACACCAACAATATTGTGTACAGGGGGGCTTTGGGACGCGGACTTGGTAGGGCACGTAATACATATAATACATTTAGCTCTGATTTCAGAATGTTCTTTCATCCGCCGCAGCGCAGCGAAGGCAGAGGCGGACAGCCCACACTACACCAGCCAACCATGCTCTAGCGTCCGCGGAGCGGGTGCCCAGAGCGCTAGTCCTAAGCTATCAAGGCTAGCACTGTGTCTGTCCGTCCGACACACAAAACGCTCAGGTTTTGAACGTTATCATTGGCTGTCGAGCAGATCGAAGGCGGCTTTGATTGGTTAAAATAAGATTATGCAGCTTACATCAGTAATTTCATGTGCACATATGGAGATTTGTATCCATTACCCGAAGGCGGCATCTACTACGAAGTATTTACCGGTACTATTTTAATAATGCATGTTGCTTTTAATATTTGGTTGCTACTAATTCTCAAATGAAATAGCCCCTACAGGCGCCTCCTATGCTGCATGGTGCTTATCGTACACGTAGGAATGCGTGTTTTCGGGGCCACACTATTAATATACGCAATACTACGTTCTTAATAGTTTCTGCAAGCTACAGCGACAGAATAATAACTACAGCTGTTTTGTTGTGGAAATATTCATTATTATCTGAGTGTGAGGTACTGATTGAGCTGCCAAATCGTAGAGAAAGAAGCTGGCCGTAAGAACAACGCTGTGCCAATAAACGCTGTCATTTGATCCATAAAGATAGATAGTTTTAGATTGAACAAGAAAAACTTATATGTGTTACAGCTGTACACCATTGTTTTCTAAGAGTTACTTCGACAGCAAAATCCGATACTACTTAATGGGCGGACGTGTCGCCGACAAGGGCGTATGATTCGATTTCAATGGAGCGGCAAGACAACAACAAAACACGAGAAGTGATAAGTATAGCTGGCTAAGTAGACCCTTAAAGAAACGCTAATAAACTTGCAGCCTAAATGAAATTTTTACCATCCTAGAATCATCGATAAACTATTATATAAAAAACACTTCCGTCAATAACAACAACGGCAAGGCGTCTTGCGACACATTATTCAACATGTAGTTCTGAATCAGCACAAAATGAACGCTACATGTATAAAAATATTACAATTTGAATATGTTTTAGCTTTCATTGAGTTTGGTATGAGAAGTGATTGATCTTAATTACAAGGCTAAACAGGCAGTACAAGCGGGTATTTAGTGCAGGCCATTTTTATCCTTTGCATTGATTCGAGCTAAGTTTCAGAAACGGCCCATGAAATCGAGCACGACACTAAGCTAAATATATTGTGTAGCGTTTGTAGAAGTGCTATTTGACGTGCAGGTGATTCGAGGTGGAAGATGAAGGTACAGTAAAAGCTAACAATAATAAGGGGACTTTGCCAAGGTCTCAAGAGTTTTTTTTATTAAGCATCGTAAGTACGATGCTAGGGGCTCAGTCTTTTGTAAATATAAATGCACGGATTACTGGGAACTCAACATTTTGTAACGACTGGTCTAAATGAAACATAGATTAATTAAATTTAAAAAGGTCGATTTAGGCACATGGGGGTTCAGAGTTTTGAAATAATTATCCTGCCGAAGCGAGGCGGAGGCGGGAAAGCAAACATCTAGAATAAAACCTAAACTATCGCCGCGTAGCGACGGCGCGCTCGGCTAGTATATTATAACTACATGGCCAAGGGCATTGAACGTCAATTTGAAGAGGTAAACATTTGTGAATCGTCGACGTTCGTAGGACCCAATTACAATACAGCGCCCGACAAATCATTAAGACCCCCGATTTGGCGGACACTTTTGACGATATCTCGGCTTGTAGCCCGAGTTAGGAGCTGCTACTTTGATGTGTTTTGTCTATTAGGCTTAGTAAGATGCCACTTGTGTTAACAACTTAGATTTTAATGTGTCTGGCAGCGCTGGTATACAAATTCAGGGTTTTGGCACCAGCGCCTTTTTATGATAGCAAAACACTTTTATGAACAGACCATACAAACTTCTACTGTACGTACGAATAGGCGGTTCTTGATGGCTGTGGACGCTACGATTCTTTGTGCAACAATTGTGGCTTAGCCCGAGCAACCGCGGAAATATGCGCTGAACACTGGTATCGGGTACCAAAAGAATGAAGTGGGTCACTGGCATCGCATGCACCAAGATGAGAATCTCTCGAGAGTATGGCCTCACCGCCTAATGGGGCCTAAGCGCGCGCTATTAATAGGGTCGAATGTCGTCGAGGTCGAAATCGTGAACTCACCGCTAAATGGCAGCCATATTTATAGAAAAACGGTTTTGCAGTTATTGTTTCCGCACACGAATTCAACAGCACAGATATAATTAATTGCGCTAAAAGAAGAGTAGTGAATTTATTCTGGGTGTTTCTCCTTCCATAGCGCACATAATCTCTAGGCTAGACTTCTCCAGCAAATCTCATATAGGCGGCGGTTGTAGGGTGTGGGTATTCTACTGAGGACGTCCTCATCAGTCACTGCATGGCTGCATTGTGAGCTGTGAATTTACCTGCGTGTCAAGTGCCAGTGCAATGCAGTCTGCCAGTGTCCAGTGCCCCTGTCTACGAGCCACCGGCTACTGCCAGTGCCTGCAAGACACATCCCAAGGACACTCATACGCCTGGCAGTGCAGCTTGCGGCTGCACTACAGCCGGTACACATGCGTGCAATGTCGAATGACTATACCAAGGACTGTATGCACAAGGACATCGTTGGCTGAGCGCTGTCAAGATGGTGTGCTCAACGAGAGTGCACTTATCTAGACTTTAGTTTGACTTATTTGCTATTTGTATACTAATCTACTGTTTGCGGAACAGCGGTGTTCTGGCGGAGGCTGCTCCCCACTTTGCGTTTTGACGCCTGCCGCTCACCCGAGAGCAGCAGAGAAGAGCAGCCTCACCAGACACCGCGGTCCTGTCGCTGCCTTTGCCTGGCACTTACGTGTTTACACATTTCCTTGATTACTTCTCTAAAGTTGTTCCTTAAGTGTATGTACATTTAAATGGCACCTAATCTTAGAAGCGATCGGCACATGGAGAGCAATCCCCCCGTGACGAACCCTACGTCACTACTGGTTATGAGGCCAATCAGGGCGCGGTCTGCGACTGACGTGGCTACTGGGGTTCCAGACACTGGTTCTGGAATTTCGACCAATCAAGATCACGCTTCGACCCCATTGGCAGGAAATCCAAGCTTGAACAGTGACGCAGCACTGTCGCACAGTGATGTAGAATGACTAATTCGCTCATTGGCTGGAATTCCGGGTGGCCGCCCGTTACTCCAAATGTTACTCGAAACTATGCACAAACTTTCATCAACGAACACGGATGAATCCGTGCCAGTTGACAATCGTCCCCAGTCGCCGCAAAACCAACCAAACGACGATCGAGACCCCGACGATCCGTGGCGCCCTCTAGACAACATGAACCCTACTGGCCGCTACAACGACGGCGAGCTGGCTGAGTACACCAAGGCCTTCATCAACTCGCCCCCGATCATGCTGCCCAAGCTCCAGCTGAAGGGCGACTACAAGGCCTGGAAGAGCGAGGTGCCGCTGCACTTCGAGCTGAAGATGCTGGGTGATATCACCTACGGTCCTGAGCGATATGATGCAGTGGAAGGCATGCGCCGTGACAAGTATCGCGTGTGGTACAAGTCGCGTAAGAACAAGGCGTTCTCAGCGCTTGCGTTGTCGCTGTCTGTGGATCTGCGTACGGCGTTCAAGATCGACGACATCCACGACAATATGGACGCTGCTGCTATGCTCTATGATGCGATCACGCAGCACTTTGAGGCTGGAGATGACATTAATTCTAATTATCTACTGCAAGAGTTGGTGACGCGCCAGATCAAGCCAAACGAGTCGGTGTCGCAGTACGTTGACGACATCGCGAAGAAGGTGACACTTCTACATCAAGCTAATGGTGAGCTCGCTGAGTGGCAACATGCAAGCCTACTATTGTCATACAGCGTGGAAGCGCTTAAAGGTCTCGCCCGCGAACATGGCGATTGGCTTAACAACCATGATCGCAAGACTCTTCCACTCGCTGAAGCTCTACAACGACTGCGCGTTGCTGAGCACCAGCGTGACAGGCTGCGTGCGCAGACCCCACAACTGGTCGCGCATTCAATGCAAGCCGCTAGTGTCGGAACGGATCAAGGACAAGGTCAAGCTCGAGGACGCAAGCGCAACAAGCAACATCGTAACGATCCAAGGGTGTTGCAGACAAGAAGCAACGTACAAACTGCGCAAACTGCCAAGGAGAAGGACACTGGTACGCCGAGTGTACGGCTCTCACTGGCCAGCAACTGAAGCCAGAGCTTGCGAGAAAACTGCAAGAGAGACAACCCAGGGCTCCTGTGTCGCTGGTAAACTCCGTATGTCGTGTGGACGCGGTGGCTTTGGACGAAGATGGCCAAGGACTGTTTGCTGGCCTATCACTATGCGATGCAAATGCAATTGACCTTACGGGTGGTGATGAACTATCGCCTATGGCTACGCAATCCCCCGTATGGTTATTAACGTCTCTTGCGGAAAATTGAAGAAGGAGGAGAGCGTCGTGTCATTGAAGGTGCACATGTGAGTACGCAAAGCACTCAATCGACGGTTGCGCAAGCAACGCAGCGACTGCAGCTGCAGGTTGAAGTTCCTGCTCGACACATACAAGCTGGAGGGCAAGGACTACAGCAACGGCGACAGCAAATCTCACTGTTTACAATGCAAGCACCGGTAGCTGTGCAAACCTACCATAAATCTGCGGTACAACCCGAAGTACAACTTACTGGACAACCTGCTGTTCAACAGGATGTGCAAACCGCTGTACAGCGAGGTATACAGCCTACTGTATCGAGCACTGCGCAGAATCAGTGTGAGGGCGGCTGGTCTACAGCTGGACTACGGCCTACGTGGGAATCAGTAATATACTACTTGGACAAGGACTGTCGAGGAACTCGCAAGGACCTACACTTGAGCCATGGCGCAATCAAGCTGAGCCACAAGAGGGCTCGGCTGTGCCGGGGGATAGTTTTGGAGGTCCTGACGCCGGGCTTAACAAACGCCAAGAACCAGGGATGCGCAGTGATTACCGGCCTGACTTAAAAAGTTCGTTCGAGAGAGGACTTTGGAGCCAATATGTTGGAATCCTCGACCTTCCTATTCAAGGACGAGGACGAAGTCGTTTACCACCTCGATACTTCAATCGAGAACGATCTCCACAAAGAGGAAGAGGCCACTCTCCGTCGCTGCGAGGGGCAGGAACCAAGAGGATCTCCAGGGAGTTTCCGCTCCTCACCGTAGCAGCAGCAGTGGCGTAACGAGAGACCGAGTCGCTTTGGACCGCCGCCATAACGCGATGATCGACTGAGTCACTATGAACCGTCGGCTTCGCAGCAGCAGTAGCGTGATAATCTTTCGAGAGGACGAGGACCTTCACCTCGTCGTGACAACTACCAAGGGCGGAACATGTCTCCACGTCGATTTGAAGACCATCGTGGCAACAGACCGTCTGACTCTCGTCAAGTCAGCACTGTGAGCCAGAATCAAGGTATGCAATCGGCTCAGTCCTGAGTTGTGAGTGGATATGTGACTCAGGATCCCAGGCAAATGTATGTGGTATGTCATTGTTTACTACCATAAGGGAAGACCAAGCTGGTCATCTTGACTTGCGAATGGAACAGCTGAACACACTTCTGTTTTTGGGTCTGTGCTATTGCGTGTTGCTAACCAGGCAACAGGCCAGCTCGAGGGCCGCCTCCTGGACGACGTGGTGTACACACCGAACGCGAAGGTGAACATCATTAGTCTACAGACGAAGGGCAACTTCAAGTTGACATGTTCAGATGACGCGACAGACCGCTTGGATCTCCAAGCCAAGCACATCACTCACGTTCATGATGCGTTACAGTATTTACCGACTACGTGCAGAGCAAGTGACTGGAATGATGGTGATGGCAGCTCTAAAAAAGGACATGGACAGCAAGAAAGCCATGGAGCTGCTTCATCAACGATTTGGGTCAAATGAGCATGACAAACTCGATGTTGGAGTAAGAATGCAAAGGTCTGACTTCCTACGAGTGTGTTGCTTGTGCTGCCAGTAAGGCGAAAGAATGTCTTATAAACGGATTCCATCACGGAAGTCCGAGCCTTTGGAGACTCTCATGATGGACATTTGCTCTGTGAGCGAGCAGTCTGTGGATGAAGCTACTATGTTTCTCTTCATCATAGACGAGTCTGCAAGGTATACGTAGCCGTTCCTACTTAAGAAGAAGAGTGAAGCCATGTTCCACATCAAAGTCCTGTTGAGCAGGCTGCGAGCTCGCTTCCTTAGAAGAAGGTGCGACGACTACTCTCCTCAAGATAACGGCATTGTGGAACGTGCTAACGGCGTGGTTCTAATAAGGATCAGAGCGATGCTGATGGCCATACACATGCCCAACTCCTTGTGGAGATAAGTCTTTCTGCTTGTGGTGACGACGTTGAGCTGGATGCCCACCAAGCCCTTGGGTTTGGTCTCCCCGCACCAGAAACTATACAAATCGGAGCCTATGCTGGATGACTTGCTTACTGGGGGTGTCTAGCACATGTGCGTGTTCCCCCTGAGTCAAGACAAACGAAAGAAAAGCTGGAAGCAAGGGCAAGTCTGTGTTTATTACTGGGTTACAGTGAGTCGACTTTAGGCTACAGGTTCATTGACCTGGTGACAGCGCAAGTAGTGATAGCTCGTAGTGGCAATGTGAAGCTTCATGAGGAGCTCACGACTGATGGAATCTACATGAAGCATCTGTTGGAGAACGCATTCTTCGATGTTGACCATACTCTACTCGAGACTGTACCTGTTACGCGCATCAAGACCAACATAAAGACGTACCTTCCAGGTTGGAGTGACGGCATCTCTAGTGTAGAGAAGTCACTTGAGGCGGTACCACTTGCTGACGAACACGAACCTGCAGAGACTGAGTTAAGTTTAAGTGGGAGTTCGTCAATTGTTGACGTACCTGTGAGCTAGGACAGTGCGGAGACTGCTGGTGTTGCAATACCAGCCATGTTGCAGAATCCTGCTGAAGAAGCCAAGTAAGACTCGGAAGCGAGGAAGCGCAAGAGACGCAGAACAAATAAAAAGCCTGCAACGGTGAAGAAAGAGACAAGTGGCTTCGAGACCCAACCTTCATCAAGAGAGGCCTGCCTAAAGCGACCAAGAAGGAAGCAGAAGGCGAACGTTCGATTGTTGGATTGCGTGGTAGGCCTAGTGCAGGCTACGACTACAGATGTGCAAATCCCGACGACATACAAACAAGCACGTGCAGGCAAGTACTGGCAACAGAGGAGAGCTGCAATGTTGGTGGAACTTCAATCGTTGAAAGGTCACAAGACCTGGAAACTTGTACCCCGAAAAGATGCCAAGAAAGTGAAGGTGATTGCGTGTAGGTGGGTCCTTGCTGTAGCAAGACGAGCGTGGACGGATCAAACGATTCAAAGCGCGACTAGTGATCCACGGATTCAAACAACAACTTGGGATTAACTACTCTGAGACCTATGCACCTGTGATTCAGTTCGAAATCATACGTGCGGCTATCTACTACGCTGTGCAAAGAGGTTGGGAGGTACTGCAATTTGATGTGAAGATGGGTTTTCTGTATGGAGACTTGAACGAGACTATCTTCGTGGAGCAGCCTCCTGGCTTCCAGGTGGATGGACCTGGATCCATTTGCAGATTGTTGAAGAGTCTGTACGGACTGAAGCAAGCACCGAACGTTTGGAATTGACGCTTATGCGCAGCCTGTTGCGATGGGCTTTACTAGGACGGACTCTGACTATGGTCTATATGCATTGAGAAATATGGTGAAGTCAAGTTGCTACTGACTGTTTACGTGGACGATCTACTGCTGAGGGGACCACGTGACCTGTGTGCTACGATTGCCGCCTTACTGCAAGAGACATTCGAGCTTACGACGATGGGCACAGTCAAATATCTCTTAGGCATCGAGATCCTGATTGACCGTCCGCGCCGGCAGTTTGTGTACTGCCAGAAGCAGTACGTACTGGAGGTGTTGAAGCGTTTTCATATGGAGAACTGTAATGGCTGCGCTACACCAGAAGCTACAACGCCCTCGGAGACAGACGTTCCTGCTTCGAAGGAATATCTTCCCTACAGAGAGCTAGTGGGTGCTCTCCAGTACTTAGTTAGTGCATCGAGACCTGACATAGCTCAGGCTACCCGACACCTGGGCAAGTATCTTGCGAGCTACGATCTTATGCAATATACACAAGTCAAGAGGGTGCTGCGTTACCTGAAGGCTACATGTGACTTTGGACTAGTGATGAATGTGAAGCTACAGACTGATGTGCAAGTTAGTGGCTACTTCGATGCTGATTATGCAAACGACCCTGTGGATCGACGAAGTATCAGTGGCTACATCACTATGCTTGACAGTAACGTCATCTCCTACGCATCTCGAAAGCAAGAGATCAACGCACTCAGTACCTGTGAAACGGAGTACGTTGCGATGGCAGAGGCGACCAAAGACTTGTTGTGGCTTGCTGGTCTATGCAAGGAGTTGGGCTGGAAGCATCCAGTACCTCAACTACTTGGGGGCAATCAAGGAGCCATTGCCTAAACTGCAAAACCTGGCAAATATTCGACGTCGAAACATATAGCCAACAAGTACCACATGATCAGACGCCACGTGGAGTTGAAGTAACTTACAACCCAACACATCGGAACTGATGATACGGTAGCCGATATCATGACAAAGGTGCTTGTAGTGGTGAAATTCACATACTTTCGCAAGGCTATGAAGATCTTACCTATTGTGTCGAGCGACGACAACGTATCCAATGACATGGCTACAACTACGACTACTGCTGCTGCGTTGACTACTGCTGTTGATGCGGAGGCTGTGCCTAAGCGACATTGATGAAGACGAGGGCGATCGAGTGGAAGTGCTGTTACTGTGTGGACTGCTATTGCATGTGTGCTTTGACTACGCTACTGCTAGGAATATGGTGGCAACGAGGATGCGCGTGTGATCGCGTCGACTTCCAAGTGCGTCGCCGAGATCAAGTGGGAGTGATGAGCTGTGAACTTACCTGCGTGTCAAGTGCCAGTGCAATGCAGTCTGCCAGTGTCCAGTGCCCCTGTCTACAAGCCACCGTCCACTGCCAGTGTCTGCAAGACACATCCCAAGGATACTCATGCGCCTGGCAGTGCAGCTTGCGGCTGCACTACAGCCGGTACTCATGCGTGCAATGTCGAATGACTATACCAAGGATTGTATGCACAAGGACATCGTTGGCTGAGCGCTGCCAGGATGGTGTGCTCAACGAGAGTGCATTTATCTAGACTTTAGTTTGACTTATTTGCTATTTGTATACTAATCTACTGTTTGCGGAACAGCGGTGTTCTGGCGGGGTGCTCCCCACTTTGCGTTTTGGCGCTTGCCGCTCACCCGAGAGCAGCAGAGAAGAGCGGCCTTTTGCCCGGCACTTACTGTACGTGCTTCACATTTCCTTGATTACTTCTCTAAAGTTGTTCCTTAAGTGTATTTACATTTAAATGACACCTGCTCTTAGAAGCGATCGTCACATGGAGATCAATCCCCTCGTGACGATCCGTACGTCACCACTTGTATGGGACAAACTTGCGATGAGCATTAAGCACCGAGACGTTCATTTCGAATCCTGGCTCGTAAGCAGACCGAGCAATCTCTCGGTGGGTTGGCCACCACTGTTTCAAGTTACGTACCAGCAGTGGCTGCCGACAGCGACGCATTGTGAAAAGACACGCTGCGATCTCTGTTGCCAGCCCTTCCAAAGGATCATGGCCCGCAAACAGAGCCGCGAAATCATGGCACATGTACGAGTGAGAGATCCGGATTCTGGTGAGACGTCCAACTTTGAGTCCAACTTGGAGTCCAACTTGGAGTCCAAGCCTTGAAGGCTCAGACAAATGTGATAATGAAAGGCAATGCTGATCAACCCAGTCACTTTTGTTCGTCAAGGAGACGGGTCCCTTGGAGTCCAAGTCTTGGAGGCCAAGACGAACAAAGTGACTGAGTTGATCAGCATTGCCTTTCATTATCACATTTGTCTGGGCCCCAACAATTCCAAGCCAACAGCACTTCCAAAGTCTCCTGAATCTTCATTGTAATGGTGGCAACGAGGATGCGCGTGTGATCGCGTCGACTTCCAAGTGCGTCGCCGAGATCAAGTGGGAGTGATGAGCTGTGAACTTACCTGCGTGTCAAGTGCCAGTGCAATGCAGTCTGCCAGTGTCCAGTGCCCCTGTCTACGAGCCACCGTCCACTGCCAGTGTCTGCAAGGCACATCCCAAGGATACTCATGCGCCTGGCAGTGCAGCTTGCGGCTGCACTACAGCCGGTACTCATGCGTGCAATGTCGAATGACTATACCAAGGACTGTATGCACAAGGACATCGTTGGCTGAGCGCTGCCAGGATGGTGTGCTCAACGAGAGTGCATTTATCTAGACTTTAGTTTGACTTATTTGCTATTTGTATACTAATCTACTGTTTGCGGAACAGCGGGTGTTCTGGCGGAGGCTGCTCCCCACTTTGCGTTTGACGCTTGCCGCTCACCCGAGAGCAGCAGAGAAGAGCGGCCTTTTGCCCGGCACTTACTGTACGTGCTTCACATTTCCTTGATTACTTCTCTAAAGTTGATCCTTAAGTGTATTTACATTTAAATGACACCTACTCTTAGAAGCGATCGTCACATGGAGATCAATCCCCTCGTGACGATCCCTACGTCACCACTTGTATGGGACAAACTCGCGATGAGCATTAAGCACCGAGACGTTCATTTCGAATCCTGGCTCGTAAGCAGACCGAGCAATCTCTCGGTGGGTTGGCCACCACTGTTTCAAGTTACGTACCAGCAGTGGCTGCCGACAGCGACGCATTGTGAAAAGACACGCTGCGATCTCTGTTGCCAGCCCTTCCAAAGGATCATGGCCCGCAAACAGAGCCGCGAAATCATGGCACATGTACGAGTGAGAGATCCGGATTCTGGTGAGACGTCCAACTTGGAGTCCAACTTGGAGTCCAACTTGGAGTCCAAGCCTTGAAGGCTCAGACAAATGTGATAATGAAAGGCAATGCTGATCAACCCAGTCACTTTTGTTCGTCAAGGAGACGGGTCCCTTGGAGTCCAAGTCTTGGAGGCCAAGACGAACAAAGTGACTGAGTTGATCAGCATTGCCTTTCATTATCACATTTGTCTGGGCCCCAACAATTCCAAGCCAACAGCACTTCCAAAGTCTCCTGAATCTTCATTGTAATGGTGGCAACGAGGATGCGCGTGTGATCGCGTCGACTTCCAAGTGCGTCGCCGAGATCAAGTGGGAGTGATGAGCTGTGAACTTACCTGCGTGTCAAGTGCCAGTGCAATGCAATCTGCCAGTGTCCAGTGCCCCTGTCTACGAGCCACCGTCCACTGCCAGTGTCTGCAAGACACATCCCAAGGATACTCATGCGCCTGGCAGTGCAGCTTGCGGCTGCACTACAGCCGGTACTCATGCGTGCAATGTCGAATGACTATACCAAGGACTGTATGCACAAGGACATCGTTGGCTGAGCGCTGCCAGGATGGGTGCTCAACGAGAGTGCATTTATCTAGACTTTAGTTTGACTTATTTGCTATTTGTATACTAATCTACTGTTTGCGGAACAGCGGTGTTCTGGCGGAGGCTGCTCCCCACTTTGCGTTTTGACGCTTGCCGCTCACCCGAGAGCAGCAGAGAAGAGCGGCCTTTTGCCCGGCACTTACTGTACGTGCTTCACATTTCCTTGATTACTTCTCTAAAGTTGTTCCTTAAGTGTATTTACATTTAAATGACACCTACTCTTAGAAGCGATCGTCACATGGAGATCAATCCCCTCGTGACGATCCCTACGTCACCACTTGTATGGGACAAACTCGCGATGAGCATTAAGCACCGAGACGTTCATTTCGAATCCTGGCTCGTAAGCAGACCGAGCAATCTCTCGGTGGGTTGGCCACCACTGTTTCAAGTTACGTACCAGCAGTGGCTGCCGACAGCGACGCATTGTGAAAAGACACGCTGCGATCTCTGTTGCCAGCCCTTCCAAAGGATCATGGCCCGCAAACAGAGCCGCGAAATCATGGCACATGTACGAGTGAGAGATCCGGATTCTGGTGAGACGTCCAACTTGGAGTCCAACTTGGAGTCCAACTTGGAGTCCAAGCCTTGAAGGCTCAGACAAATGTGATAATGAAAGGCAATGCTGATCAACCCAGTCACTTTTGTTCGTCAAGGAGACGGGTCCCTTGGAGTCCAAGTCTTGGAGGCCAAGACGAACAAAGTGACTGAGTTGATCAGCATTGCCTTTCATTATCACATTTGTCTGGGCCCCAACAATTCCAAGCCAACAGCACTTCCAAAGTCTCCTGAATCTTCATTGTAATGGTGGCAACGAGGATGCGCGTGTGATCGCGTCGACTTCCAAGTGCGTCGCCGAGATCAAGTGGGAGTGATGAGCTGTGAACTTACCTGCGTGTCAAGTGCCAGTGCAATGCAATCTGCCAGTGTCCAGTGCCCCTGTCTACGAGCCACCGTCCACTGCCAGTGTCTGCAAGACACATCCCAAGGATACTCATGCGCCTGGCAGTGCAGCTTGCGGCTGCACTACAGCCGGTACTCATGCGTGCAATGTCGAATGACTATACCAAGGACTGTATGCACAAGGACATCGTTGGCTGAGCGCTGCCAGGATGGTGTGCTCAACGAGAGTGCATTTATCTAGACTTTAGTTTGACTTATTTGCTATTTGTATACTAATCTACTGTTTGCGGAACAGCGGTGTTCTGGCGGAGGCTGCTCCCCACTTTGCGTTTTGACGCTTGCCGCTCACCCGAGAGCAGCAGAGAAGAGCGGCTTTTGCCCGGCGGCACTACTGTACGTGCTTCACATTTCCTTGATTACTTCTCTAAAGTTGATCCTTAAGTGTATTTACATTTAAATGACACTACTCTTAGAAGCGATCGTCACATGGAGAGCAATCCCCTCGTGACGATCCCTACGTCACCACTTGTATGGGACAAACTCGCGATGAGCATTAAGCACCGAGACGTTCATTTCGAATCCTGGCTCGTAAGCAGACCGAGCAATCTCTCGGTGGGTTGGCCACCACTGTTTCAAGTTACGTACCAGCAGTGGCTGCCGACAGCGACGCATTGTGAAAAAGACACGCTGCGATCTCTGTTGCCAGCCCTTCCAAAGGATCATGGCCCGCAAACAGAGCCGTGAAATCATGGCACATGTACGAGTGAGAGATCCGGATTCTGGTGAGACGTCCAACTTGGAGTCCAACTTGGAGTCCAACTTGGAGTCCAAGCCTTGAAGGCTCAGACAAATGTGATAATGAAAGGCAATGCTGATCAACCCAGTCACTTTTGTTCGTCAAGGAGACGGGTCCCTTGGAGTCCAAGTCTTGGAGGCCAAGACGAACAAAGTGACTGAGTTGATCAGCATTGCCTTTCATTATCACATTTGTCTGGGCCCCAACAATTCCAAGCCAACAGCACTTCCAAAGTCTCCTGAATCTTCATTGTAATGGTGGCAACGAGGATGCGCGTGTGATCGCGTCGACTTCTAAGTGCGTCGCCGAGATCAAGTGGGAGTGATGAGCTGTGAACTTACCTGCGTGTCAAGTGCCAGTGCAATGCAGTCTGCCAGTGTCCAGTGCCCCTGTCTACAAGCCACCGTCCACTGCCAGTGTCTGCAAGACACATCCCAAGGATACTCATGCGCCTGGCAGTGCAGCTTGCGGCTGCACTACAGCCGGTACTCATGCGTGCAATGTCGAATGACTATACCAAGGATGTATGCACAAGGACATCGTTGGCTGAGCGCTGCCAGGATGGTGTGCTCAACGAGAGTGCATTTATCTAGACTTTAGTTTGACTTATTTGCTATTTGTATACTAATCTACTGTTTGCGGAACAGCGGTGTTCTGGCGGAGGCTGCTCCCCACTTTGCGTTTTGACGCTTGCCGCTCACCCGAGAGCAGCAGAGAAGAGCGGCCTTTTGCCCGGCACTTACTGTATGTGCTTCACATTTCCTTGATTACTTCTCTAAAGTTGATCCTTAAGTGTATTTACATTTAAATGACACCTGCTCTAGAAGCGATCGTCACATGGAGATCAATCCCCTCGTGACGATCCGTACGTCACCACTTGTATGGGACAAACTTGCGATGAGCATTAAGCACCGAGACGTTCATTTCGAATCCTGGCTCGTAAGCAGACCGAGCAAATCTCGGTGGGTTGGCCACCACTGTTTCAAGTTACGTACCAGCAGTGGCTGCCGACAGCGACGCATTGTGAAAAGACACGCTGCGATCTCTGTTGCCAGCCCTTCCAAAGGATCATGGCCCGCAAACAGAGCCGTGAAATCATGGCACATGTACGAGTGAGAGATCCGGATTCTGGTGAGACGTCCAACTTGGAGTCCACTTGGAGTCCAACTTGGAGTCCAAGCCTTGAAGGCTCAGACAAATGTGATAATGAAAGGCAATGATCAACCCAGTCACTTTTGTTCGTCAAGGAGACGGGTCCCTTGGAGTCCAAGTCTTGGAGGCCAAGACGAACAAAGTGACTGAGTTGATCAGCATTGCCTTTCATTATCACATTGTCTGGGCCCCAACAATTCCAAGCCAACAGCACTTCCAAAGTCTCCTGAATCTTCATTGTAATGGTGGCAACGAGGATGCGCGTGTGATCGCGTCGACTTCAAGTGCGTCGCCGAGATCAAGTGGGAGTGATGAGCTGTGAACTTACCTGCGTGTCAAGTGCCAGTGCAATGCAGTCTGCCAGTGTCCAGTGCCCCTGTCTACAAGCCACCGTCCACTGCCAGTGTCTGCAAGACACATCCCAAGGATACTCATGCGCCTGGCAGTGCAGCTTGCGGCTGCACTACAGCCGGTACTCATGCGTGCAATGTCGAATGACTATACCAAGGATTGTATGCACAAGGACATCGTTGGCTGAGCGCTGCCAGGATGGTGTGCTCAACGAGAGTGCATTTATCTAGACTTTAGTTTGACTTATTTGCTATTTGTATACTAATCTACTGTTGCGGAACAGCGGTGTTCTGGCGGAGGCTGCTCCCCACTTTGCGTTTTGACGCTTGCCGCTCACCGAGAGCAGCAGAGAAGAGCGGCCTTTTGCCCGGCACTTACTGTACGTGCTTCACATTTCCTTGATTACTTCTCTAAAGTTGTTCCTTAAGTGTATTTACATTTAAATGACACCTGCTCTTAGAAGCGATCGTCACATGGAGATCAATCCCCTCGTGACGATCCGTACGTCACCACTTGTATGGGACAAACTTGCGATGAGCATTAAGCACCGAGACGTTCATTTCGAATCCTGGCTCGTAAGCAGACCGAGCAATCTCTCGGGGTTGGCCACCACTGTTTCAAGTTACGTACCAGCAGTGGCTGCCGACAGCGACGCATTGTGAAAAGACACGCTGCGATCTCTGTTGCCAGCCCTTCCAAAGGATCATGGCCCGCAAACAGAGCCGCGAAATCATGGCACATGTACGAGTGAGAGATCCGGATTCTGGTGAGACGTCCAACTTGGAGTCCAACTTGGAGTCCAACTTGGAGTCCAAGCCTTGAAGGCTCAGACAAATGTGATAATGAAAGGCAATGCTGATCAACTCAGTCACTTTGTTCGTCTTGGCCTCCAAGACTTGGACTCCAAGGGACCCGTCTCCTTGACGAACAAAAGTGACTGGTTGATCAGCATTGCCTTTCATTATCACATTTGTCTGAGCCCCAACAATTCCAAGCCAACAGCACTTCCAAAGTCTCCTGAATCTTCATTGTAATGGTGGCAACGAGGATGCGCGTGTGATCGCGTCGACTTCCAAGTGCGTCGCCGAGATCAAGTGGGAGTGATGAGCTGTGAACTTACCTGCGTGTCAAGTGCCAGTGCAATGCAATCTGCCAGTGTCCAGTGCCCCTGTCTACAAGCCACCGTCCACTGCCAGTGTCTGCAAGACACATCCCAAGGATACTCATGCGCCTGGCAGTGCAGCTTGCGGCTGCACTACAGCCGGTACTCATGCGTGCAATGTCGAATGACTATACCAAGGACTGTATGCACAAGGACATCGTTGGCTGAGCGCTGCCAGGATGGGTGTGCTCAACGAGAGTGCATTTATCTAGACTTTAGTTTGACTTATTTGCTATTTGTATACTAATCTACTGTTGCGGAACAGCGGTGTTCTGGCGGAGGCTGCTCCCCACTTTGCGTTTTGACGCTTGCCGCTCACCCGAGAGCAGCAGAGAAGAGCGGCCTTTGCCCGGCACTTACTGTACGTGCTTCACATTTCCTTGATTACTTCTCTAAAGTTGTTCCTTAAGTGTATTTACATTTAAATGACACCTACTCTTAGAAGCGATCGTCACATGGAGAGCAATCCCCTCGTGACGATCCCTACGTCACCACTTGTATGGGACAAACTCGCGATGAGCATTAAGCACCGAGACGTTCATTTCGAATCCTGGCTCGTAAGCAGACCGAGCAATCTCTCGGTGGTTGGCCACCACTGTTTCAAGTTACGTACCAGCAGTGGCTGCCGACAGCGACGCATTGTGAAAAGACACGCTGCGATCTCTGTTGCCAGCCCTTCCAAAGGATCATGGCCCGCAAACAGAGCCGCGAAATCATGGCACATGTACGAGTGAGAGATCCGGATTCTGGTGAGACGTCCAACTTGGAGTCCAACTTGGAGTCCAACTTGGAGTCCAGCCTTGAAGGCTCAGACAAATGTGATAATGAAAGGCAATGCTGATCAACCCAGTCACTTTTGTTCGTCAAGGAGACGGGTCCCTTGGAGTCCAAGTCTTGGAGGCCAAGACGAACAAAGTGACTGAGTTGATCAGCATTGCCTTTCATTATCACATTTGTCTGGGCCCCAACAATTCCAAGCCAACAGCACTTCCAAAGTCTCCTGAATCTTCATTGTAATGGTGGCAACGAGGATGCGCGTGTGATCGCGTCGACTTCCAAGTGCGTCGCCGAGATCAAGTGGGGAGTGATGAGCTGTGAACTTACCTGCGTGTCAAGTGCCAGTGCAATGCAATCTGCCAGTGTCCAGTGCCCCTGTCTACGAGCCACCGTCCACTGCCAGTGTCTGCAAGACCACCCAAGGATACTCATGCGCCTGGCAGTGCAGCTTGCGGCTGCACTACAGCCGGTACTCATGCGTGCAATGTCGAATGACTATACCAAGGACTGTATGCACAAGGACATCGTTGGCTGAGCGCTGCCAGGATGGGTGTGCTCAACGAGAGTGCATTTATCTAGACTTTAGTTTGACTTATTTGCTATTTGTATACTAATCTGCTGTTTGCGGAACAGCGGGTGTTCTGGCGGAGGCTGCTCCCCACTTTGCGTTTTGACGCTTGCCGCTCACCCGAGAGCAGCAGAGAAGAGCGGCTTTTGCCCGGCACTTACTGTACGTGCTTCACATTTCCTTGATTACTTCTCTAAAGTTGATCCTTAAGTGTATTTACATTTTAAATGACACTACTCTTAGAAGCGATCGTCACATGGAGAGCAATCCCCTCGTGACGATCCTACGTCACCACTTGTATGGGACAAACTCGCGATGAGCATTAAGCACCGAGACGTTCATTTCGAATCCTGGCTCGTAAGCAGACCGAGCAATCTCTCGTGGGTTGGCCACCACTGTTTCAAGTTACGTACCAGCAGTGGCTGCGACAGCGACGCATTGTGAAAAAGACACGCTGCGATCTCTGTTGCCAGCCCTTCCAAGGATCATGGCCCGCAAACAGAGCCGCGAAAATCATGGCACATGTACGAGTGAGAGATCCGGATTCTGGTGAGACGTCCAACTTGGAGTCCAACTTGGAGTCCAACTTGGAGTCCCAAGCCTTGAAGGCTCAGACAAATGTGATAATGAAAGGCCAATGCTGATCAAACCCAGTCACTTTTGTTCGTCAAGGAGACGGGTCCCTTGGAGTCCAAGTCT
>JAANHX010000460.1:0-48633 GCA_011320135.1 Phytophthora betacei | reverse complement strand
ATTTCTAGTTTGCGCCAAGTGGATGAATTGCCAGATCCGAAGTCTCTGCAACCCTGGATCTACAAAGGGGAGAGGCACGTGGTTATTGGAGAAACGTCAACATGGTCGATGGTTTGAGCTACCAGGGTGAGGTCACTGCAGATCCCCCCAAGGTCTGTCTGGTCACTGGATCCTGTGGGTCTGAGGATGTTGGATCCATGGATCTGCTAACAGGAAGTCCCGTGGATACTGGAAGTACCACGCCCAGGAAAGTGGTTCAGACAAGCCAAGGTAGGGGGCAAGATCAGCAATGAAAAGCATCCTACTCCTAGATAGTGGTGCCGAGGTCGGGTGTCTATACTGGATACGCCTTTGCTCGTAAGGTTGGGTGCCAAGTGGATGGGAGTCGGATCCATGATTGTGTGGGATCCGTGAAGGCGTGTAACGTACGAACGGGAGAACGGGATCAAGATCACGTTGGCAGTTGTTGGTGTACTGGTTTGATATTTGGGTGGAGATCTCGCTGGTCAAGACGCCCTCCTCGGGATGGATTTCATGGTACCAGCCGGTGTGAGGTTGGATCTGGCGGATGGGACACTTTGTTTCCCTGACGAGATGCGGATCCAGTCAGTGGACGGCGACCGTTGTATGGGGCGAAGACGAGAATCGTTAGGGCGGATAAGACGACCTGTATCGAGCCCAGAGAAACCTGGGAACTGCCAGATCGGTTAAAGGGGAGGAACATGAGAAACTGTGGGTCACTCGGGGCGAGAAATGGGTGCCTACCATAATCCAGGGACCAGGTCGATACCCCAGGTCACGAACGTCAGCGACAAGAGACTATTACTGGACCATTATGAGAAGATCAGACGATGGTTGGCGAAGGACGGTATCTTAGGCGACCTGGATATGTGTCAGTGGGATCCCGTCGCTACAAAGAATGGCAGAATCTGGCGTACGAGGCGACTACCGAAATCGAATCTCTCGGAGAGGTGGAGCTCCCGGCAGGGTCAACTGGCCCCTTGGTGAATCGGCCTTCAATACCCAACTCCGCGAAAGATCCTGCGAGAGGATCGTCGGATTGAGATCCAAGCGATGGAGGTTGGATCCAAGACCGGGGATGATCCCCAGAGTCAGCCTCTAGATAACGCAGGGTCGTGGATGAAGGATCGCAGAGGCTGAAGCCGGACCGCAGATTCCGTGACCCCAGAAGGATCCTAGCTTTCATGGGCCAAGTGCCTGGATCCTTATCGAGAGTGTCAACACTAGTCACACCAGAATCGTCGGTTTGTAAACTCGCTAGAGGATCAACTCGATCCAGCTGGTGGCTTCCCGATACCAGGGTACTTGATACCACGAAGACAGAAGGAATGACAGGTGAAAGAGGGGTCGCGGTGCTTGGATCCAATGGTGGATTTGACGAAGACGGAAAATGAACAAGTCTTACCATGAAGGCGGGGATCTGCACGCCGAGGATCTCGGGGATGGCCTGGCGGTAATCTCGGAGGTACCACTGACCCCAGAGGAGATCACGATTGACGATATCCAAGTGGATCCAGGGGCAAACGAGCCCGCGGAAGTGGATCGGTTGCGTCAGAAAATCGGGAGAAAGCCGACATCTGCTGATTGGTAAAGGTAATGCATTACCGCCGCTGCCCGCGGAGTCAAATGTGACATCGATGTCGGCGACGCGAAACCGAACGAACGCTCAAATGGGCGGAAGGTGGCACCTCAGTTCCGAGAAAAAACTATCGGATCTGATTAAGGGCCTGCTGCAAGCCAAGATCATCAGTTTCTCAACGTCCCCATGGGCATCTCCGGTGGTAATCATCATCAAGAAAAACGGGGTGGATATACGTCTGTGCATTGATTACCGGCTAGTTAACGGCCTGACTCGATTGATGGTGTATCCGATGCCTCTAATCAATGAGCTGTTGGAAGATTTGGATAAAGTACTCTGGTACTGTTCTCTTGACATGGCCAGAGGTTTCTGGGTGGTGACTATGACGGATCGAGCTCGCGATATCCGCATTCATCACACCGTTTGGACGTTCGAGTGGAGCCGGATGCCGTTTGGATTGAGAAGACGCACCCCAGATCTACCAGCGCCTGATCGATAACGCCCTCTATGGATTCACCCGAATACCGGAACCCGAAAAGGGTGGATCCGGGAAGGTCGTACGGAAGTGGATCCATTCGAAGCAGGAGAGCCAGGGGATCCCGGGACCCCGTCTGTGTTAGGACGCAGATCTTATATCGACGACATTCTAATCCCAGAATCGTGGGATCAGCTGTGCGAAAGCGTGACATTCCTACTGGAGGCGTGTTACTAAGTGGAATCTCTCTATCAGCGTGGTGAAGAGCTATTGGGGGATGCACAAGGTGGATTACTTAGGCCATCGAGTCTCCAAGGAGGTATGGAGGGCGAATATTAAGGACCTGTCTTCGTTAGCAGACTTGTCCTTCCCACAGTCGTTACGGGCGATGCAATCCTTCTTGGGCAGTTTGAACTACTACAGTCGGTTCATCGAGGATTACGCACTGTTTTTTTGGTGCGGTACTATATGAATTGAGAGAGGTAGATTTTGCTGCGATGGCCACTCCAGCTGTCGGATCAAAATCCAACAAGCTCTGGCCCCGGAGATGTCGGATCCGCGAAGGGATCGAAGTAGTACGACGCTAGAAGAGGACTAAAACAGGAGCTGGATCCGCCCCGGGACCAAAGGAAAGAGGATTCAATCAGGATAGAGACGACGGATTAGAACTCGGAAAAGGTGGAGCCTCGGTGGATCCGAGAGCTCAACACGCATTTGGAGCTAAGGAACAGGATCGCGACCACACCTATCCTCCGTCATTTCGATCCAGAACGTCAACCTACGGTGGTAGCTTATGCCAGTGACTGGGCAGTCTCAGCAGCCTTAGTACAAGAACATGAAGGGATCTGTCATCCAGTCACCTTTGTCAGCCGGACACTGAAGCCAAATGAACTGAACTACGGAGCGCGGGAGAGAAAGAGATACTCGCGCTCCTGCGCGTGTTGAATCTCAATTACAACCTGCTGGTGGGAAGATCCATCCGGATCCTGACTCGACACTCTACGCTAGCTTGGCTGTTCAAGTCGGCCGGGTTACAAGGACGTTTGGGACAGTGGGCAGCTTTACTCTCGCCTTGGACACTGGAGATTGTGAAATGTTCGAAAGGGGAAGACGAGATCCTGGGAGTCTTGGCCGCGAGCATCACACCTCGAGCTAAGCTGGATGAGGCGCTGACTAGGATCGCTCCTAAGATCCCGATCCCGACGGTACAAGTGGATGAGGATCTGTACGTCCTGAATTTCGATGGATCCGCTCGCGTACGACGCGGAGGAGGAGCATACGCGCAATACTGTGGAGACTGCCCGGGTGGGAAGTTGTACGGGCCAGATCCACTTCCTCACCGTCAATGAGGCAGAGTATAACGGGCTCCTGCTGGGTTTGGATCTACTAAGGGACAAGATCCAAAAAAGCTGGTGATTTGTGGGGATTCCAACTTGGTGATCAGACAGGTGCGAGGTGAGATTGACTGCAAGGCCCGGCCCTAACACTGTTACGGCAGAAAGTGATGATCTACCTGCGTGGTTGGATGAATCACGAGTTGGTGCATGTCAAGCGAGATTGGAATGCCAGTGCAGATAGCTTGGCCAGTGCCGCTTTACGGAATCAATGTGGTGTCGAAGTGGAGAGAGAGGCCAAGCATTAGGATCTCGTTACGTTGAACCGACTAGATGAGGTGGTGGTGGTTGGATCCGGGAAAAGGACAGTCCAGATAATAGCTGCCACTAGGTCCAGAGGAAGGATTGGATTCAGCCCCCAGATTCTCGATGAAACATTTGTGAAAGGAGTCCGCATTGAGCGGTTCCTCAAAGCACAGAACGAAGATGCGTGGATCTTGGGACTAAAGAAGTAGTCAAGAGCTACTTCAGCTGAGCGGGTATGCGGTAGCTGACTTCGACGAGCTTCCTCATTTGGGGTCGTTCCCAACATTGATTCGTGAAGCGCTCCGCCAAAACGGCTTACTTCGACGTGAGCTCACTGGATACGATGCGTCAGCTTTGGAGGCGATTGTAAATACAGAAGATCAGCTGAACGAAGGACAGCGAGTGGTTTACGACCAGATTATCGAAGCGGTAGACTGTCCTCAGGAAGGCAAGAAGCTATTTTTTGTCGATGGCCCGGGTGGTACTAGGCGTAGAACAACTTGACTGATTACTAGGCTTCGAATCGAAAGTCCCTCCACATGTACGGCCTTCCTCTGCTAGCCGATTACGACGACGTATCTGCTTAAGTGGACGCCCCGGATACAGCGTTTTGTTAATGTTGTCCAGCAAGAGATCGACGCGTACCCCCAAAATGAGCTGAAACATGTTGCGGAGCAGGCGGGGCACTTGAACAGCAACCAGAGGGATAATTTTGGCCAAGTTATTGCTGCTGTGAGCAGACCGGTTGGAGGGGAGAAGCTTTTATTTTTAGATGGATGGTCCGGGTGAAACAGGAAAGTCGTTTCTACTCGAGCAAATACTCGCTCACGTTCGGATGCAACTTAAGGTTGTCATCGCGGTTGCATTGAGTGGGATTGCAGCTACTCTGTTTACTGGAGCTCATACCGCGCATTCGACGTTTTGGATTCCCCTCAAACTAACAGAGACGTCAACGTGCAGCCTTTCACGGCAGAGCCAAACAGCCGAATTGATTCGTAGCGCGAGTTTGATCATTTGGGACGAAGCGCCGATGATGAACCGAGTTTGCTTTGAGGCTGTTGACAGGTCGCTTCGAGATATTATGAAGAACGAGCTGGAGCCGTTCGGCGGAAAGGTAATGGTGTTCAGTGGTCATACCGCCAGATTCTACCTGTACTGAAGGATGCTACGCGTACGGGGACGATTCAAGCTTGTTTCAAGTCTTCGCCGCGATGGGAGCATTTGCGTCAAGTGCGGCTAACCGAGAACATGCGTGTCCGCACCGCCCCAGACGCGGCCAGTGCATCTGAGTTAGCGGGATTCTTTGAATTCTTACTTCAAAATGGGGAAGGCCGTTATCCGGTCAGCCATGAGATCGGTGATGGCGACATATGCCTTCCACGCGATATGTGTATCACTCCAGAACGACGGGTACAGCAAATGACCTCTGATGAAGAAGACGCGGATATGGAGCCTCCCCCAGGTTTCAGGTTACTCTCTCCGGCGGACGAGGAACACGATCGATACTTGGACGAAGTTGAAGAATACCGACGAGTCCGCAACGTCAACGCACTCATAGATGCGGTGTACCCGGGCGCTGATACTGAGAATTTACCAGATGAATACTTTGTTGAGCGATCCATACTAGCTCTCACAAATGCAAGTGTTCAGCGCATCAACGACATGATTGCGGAACGGCTGTCAGGGGAAACGAAGGAGTATCTTGCGGTGGACAGCCTCGAAGGGGTCGCGGATGCAAATATGTTTGAGCAGGAGCTCTTGAACTCTCTTAACTTCTCCGGTATCCCTCCGCACAGGATTGTTCTGATGGTTTGAAACACCTATCATCATGATTAGACACCTGAATAGCGACGCAGGACTTTCAACGAAACGCGGCTTCGGGTTGTGTCACTGCGCGAGAGAAGCATCGAGGCCAGCATAATGTCCGGGCCGCTCAAGCGTAAGAAGGTGTTCATTCCTCGAATCATCTTTTATAGTGAGGATGATGACAAGGAGTTCCCGTTCAAACTCAAGCGTAGGTAATTCATCGTGGTTCCAGCGCTCGCCATGACTATCAACAAGGCTCAAGGACAATCGATCCACCACGTGGGTATATACTTGCATTCACCGGATTTGTACATATGCAGCTTTATGTGGCGTTGTCGAGAGTGTCTTCAAGGAAGATGATCAGGATTGCTGCAGATCCAGAGGCCATCGATGAGGACGGGAACGTACACACCAACAATATTGTGTACAGGGGGGCTTTGGGACGCGACTTGGTAGGGCACGTAATACATATAATACATTTAGCTCTGATTTCAGAATGTTCTTTCATCCGCCGCAGCGCAGCGAAGGCAGAGGCGGACAGCCCACACTACACCAGCCAACCATGCTCTAGCGTCCGCGGAGCGGGTGCCCAGAGCGCTAGTCCTAAGCTATCAAGGCTAGCACTGTGTCTGTCCGTCCGACACACAAAACGCTCAGGTTTTTGAACGTTATCATTGGCTGTCGAGCAGATCGAAGGCGGCTTTGATTGTTTAAAATAAGATTATGCAGCTTACATCAGTAATTTCATGTGCACATATGGAGATTTGTATCCATTACCCGAAGGCGGCATCTACTACGAAGTATTTACCGGTACTATTTTAATAATGCATGTTGCTTTTAATATTTGGTTGCTACTAATTCTCAAATGAAATAGCCCCTACAGGCGCCTCCTATGCTGCATGGTGCTTATCGTACACGTAGGAATGCGTGTTTTCGGGGCCACACTATAATATACGCAATACTACGTTCTTAATAGTTTCTGCAAGCTACAGCGACAGAATAATAACTACAGCTGTTTTGTTGTGGAAATATTCATTATTATCTGAGTGTGAGGTACTGATTGAGCTGCCAAATCGTAGAGAAAGAAGCTGGCCGTAAGAACAACGCTGTGCCAATAAACGCTGTCATTTGATCCATAAAGATAGATAGTTTTAGATTGAACAAGAAAAACTTATATGTGTTACAGCTGTACACCATTGTTTTCTAAGAGTTACTTCGACAGCAAAATCCGATACTACTTAATGGGCGGACGTGTCGCCGACAAGGGCGTATGATTCGATTTCAATGGAGCGGCAAGACAACAACAAAACACGAGAAGTGATAAGTATAGCTGGCTAAGTAGACCCTTAAAGAAACGCTAATAAACTTGCAGCCTAAATGAAATTTTTACCATCCTAGAATCATCGATAAACTATTATATAAAAAACACTTCCGTCAATAACAACAACGGCAAGGCGTCTTGCGACACATTATTCAACATGTAGTTCTGAATCAGCACAAAATGAACGCTACATGTATAAAAATATTACAATTTGAATATGTTTTAGCTTTCATTGAGTTTGGTATGAGAAGTGATTGATCTTAATTACAAGGCTAAACAGGCAGTACAAGCGGGTATTTAGTGCAGGCCATTTTTATCCTTTGCATTGATTCGAGCTAAGTTTCAGAAACGGCCCATGAAATCGAGCACGACACTAAGCTAAATATATGTGTAGCGTTTGTAGAAGTGCTATTTGACGTGCAGGTGATTCGAGGTGGAAGATGAAGGTACAGTAAAAGCTAACAATAATAAGGGGACTTTGCCAAGGTCTCAAGAGTTTTTTTTATTAAGCATCGTAAGTACGATGCTAGGGGCTCAGTCTTTTGTAAATATAAATGCACGGATTACTGGGAACTCAACATTTTGTAACGACTGGTCTAAATGAAACATAGATTAATTAAATTTAAAAAGGTCGATTTAGGCACATGGGGGTTCAGAGTTTTTGAAATAATTATCCTGCCGAAGCGAGGCGGAGGCGGGAAAGCAAACATCTAGAATAAAACCTAAACTATCGCCGCGTAGCGACGGCGCTCGGCTAGTATATTATAACTACATGGCCAAGGGCATTGAACGTCAATTTGAAGAGGTAAACATTTGTGAATCGTCGACGTTCGTAGGACCCAATTACAATACAGCGCCCGACAAATCATTAAGACCCCCGATTTGGCGGGACACTTTTGACGATATCTCGGCTTGTAGCCCGAGTTAGGAGCTGCTACTTTGATGTGTTTTGTCTATTAGGCTTAGTAAGATGCCACTTGTGTTAACAACTTAGATTTTAATGTGTCTGGCAGCGCTGGTATACAAATTCAGGGTTTTGGCACCAGCGCCTTTTATGATAGCAAAACACTTTTATGAACAGACCATACAAACTTCTACTGTACGTACGAATAGGCGGTTCTTGATGGCTGTGGACGCTACGATTCTTTGTGCAACAATTGTGGCTTTAGCCGAGCAACCGCGGAAATATGCGCTGAACACTGGTATCGGGTACCAAAGAATGAAGTGGGTCACTGGCATCGCATGCACCAAGATGAGAATCTCTCGAGAGTATGGCCTCACCGCCTTAATGGGGCCTAAGCGCGCGCTATTAATAGGGTCGAATGTCGTCGAGGTCGAAATCGTGAACTCAACCGCTAAATGGCAGCCATATTTATAGAAAAACGGTTTTGCAGTTATTGTTTCGCACACGAATTCAACAGCACAGATATAATTAATTGCGCTAAAAGAAGAGTAGTGAATTTATTCTGGGTGTTTCTCCTTCCATAGCGCACATAATCTCTAGGCTAGACTTCTCCAGCAAATCTCATATAGGCGGCGGTTGTAGGGTGTGGGTATTCTACTGAGGACGTCCTCATCAGTCACTGCATGGCTGCATTGTGAGCTGTGAATTTACCTGCGTGTCAAGTGCCAGTGCAATGCAGTCTGCCAGTGTCCAGTGCCCCTGTCTACGAGCCACCGGCTACTGCCAGTGCCTGCAAGACACATCCCAAGGACACTCATACGCCTGGCAGTGCAGCTTGCGGCTGCACTACAGCCGGTACACATGCGTGCAATGTCGAATGACTATACCAAGACTGTATGCACAAGGACATCGTTGGCTGAGCGCTGTCAAGATGGTGTGCTCAACGAGAGTGCACTTATCTAGACTTTAGTTTGACTTATTTGCTATTTGTATACTAATCTACTGTTTGCGGAACAGCGGTGTTCTGGCGGAGGCTGCTCCCCACTTTGCGTTTTGACGCCTGCCGCTCACCCGAGAGCAGCAGAGAAGAGCAGCCTCACCAGACACCGCGGTCCTGTCGCTGCCTTTTGCCTGGCACTTACGTGTTTACACATTTCCTTGATTACTTCTCTAAAGTTGTTCCTTAAGTGTATGTACATTTAAATGGCACCTAATCTTAGAAGCGATCGGCACATGGAGAGCAATCCCCCCGTGACGAACCCTACGTCACTACTGGTTATGAGGCCAATCAGGGCGCGGTCTGCGACTGACGTGGCTACTGGGGTTCCAGACACTGGTTCTGGAATTTCGACCAATCAAGATCACGCTTCGACCCCATTGGCAGGAAATCCAAGCTTGAACAGTGACGCAGCACTGTCGCACAGTGATGTAGAATGACTAATTCGCTCATTGGCTGGAATTCCGGGTGGCCGCCCGTTACTCCAAATGTTACTCGAAACTATGCACAAACTTTCATCAACGAACACGGATGAATCCGTGCCAGTTGACAATCGTCCCCAGTCGCCGCAAAACCAACCAAACGACGATCGAGACCCCGACGATCCGTGGCGGCCCTCTAGACAACATGAACCCTACTGGCCGCTACAACGACGGCGAGCTGGCTGAGTACACCAAGGCCTTCATCAACTCGCCCCCGATCATGCTGCCCAAGCTCCAGCTGAAGGGCGACTACAGGCCTGAAAGAGCGAGGTGCCGCTGCACTTCGAGCTGAAGATGCTGGGTGATATCACCTACGGTCCTGAGCGATATGATGCAGTGGAAGGCATGCGCCGTGACAAGTATCGCGTGTGGTACAAGTCGCGTAAGAACAAGGCGTTCTCAGCGCTTGCGTTGTCGCTGTCTGTGGATCTGCGTACGGCGTTCAAGATCGACGACATCCACGACAATATGGACGCTGCTGCTATGCTCTATGATGCGATCACGCAGCACTTTGAGGCTGGAGATGACATTAATTCTAATTATCTACTGCAAGAGTTGGTGACGCGCCAGATCAAGCCAAACGAGTCGGTGTCGCAGTACGTTGACGACATCGCGAAGAAGGTGACACTTCTACATCAAGCTAATGGTGAGCTCGCTGAGTGGCAACATGCAAGCCTACTATTGTCATACAGCGTGGAAGCGCTTAAGGTCTCGCCCGCGAACATGGCGATTGGCTTAACAACCATGATCGCAAGACTCTTCCACTCGCTGAAGCTCTACAACGACTGCGCGTTGCTGAGCACCAGCGTGACAGGCTGCGTGCGCAGACCCCACAACTGGTCGCGCATTCAATGCAAGCCGCTAGTGTCGGAACGGATCAAGGACAAGGTCAAGCTCGAGGACGCAAGCGCAACAAGCAACATCGTAAACGATCCAAGGGTGTTGCAGACAAGAAGCAACGTACAAACTGCGCAAACTGCCAAGGAGAAGGACACTGGTACGCCGAGTGTACGGCTCTCACTGGCCAGCAACTGAAGCCAGAGCTTGCGAGAAAACTGCAAGAGAGACAACCCGGGCTCCTGTGTCGCTGGTAAACTCCGTATGTCGTGTGGACGCGGTGGCTTTGGACGAAGATGGCCAAGAACTGTTTGCTGGCCTATCACTATGCGATGCAAATGCAATTGACTTACGGGTGGTGATGAACTATCGCCTATGGCTAGCAATCCCCCGTATGGTTTTAACGTCTCTTGCGGAAATTGAAGAAGGAGGAGAGCGTCGTGTCATTGAAGGTGCACATGTGAGTACGCAAAGCACTCAATCGACGGTTGCGCAAGCAACGCAGCGACTGCAGCTGCAGGTTGAAGTTCCTGCTCGACACATACAAGCTGGAGGGCAAGGACTACAGCAACGGCGACAGCAATCTCACTGTTTACAATGCAAGCACCGGTAGCTGTGCAAACCTACCATAAATCTGCGGTACAACCCGAAGTACAACTTACTGGACACCTGCTGTTCAACAGGATGTGCAAACCGCTGTACAGCGAGGTATACAGCCTACTGTATCGAGCACTGCGCAGAATCAGTGTGAGGGCGGCTGGTCTACAGCTGGACTACGGCCTACGTGGGAATCAGTAATATACTACTTGGACAAGACTGTCGAGGAACTCGCAAGACCTACACTTGAGCCATGGCGCAATCAAGCTGAGCCACAAGAGGGCTCGGCTGTGCCGGGGATAGTTTTGGAGGTCCTGACGCCGGGCTTAACAACGCCAAGAACCAGGGGATGCGCAGTGATTACCGGCCTGACTTAAAAAGTTCGTTCGAGAGAGGACTTTGGAGCCCATATGTTGGAATCCTCGACCTTCCTATTCAAGGACGAGGACGAAGTCGTTTTACCCACCTCGATACTTCAATCGAGAACGATCTCCACAAAGAGGAAGAGGCCACTCTCCGTCGCTGCGAGGCGCAGGAACCAAGAGATCTCCAGGGAGTTTCCGCTCCTCACCGTAGCAGCAGCAGTTGGCGTAACGAGAGGACGCGAGTCGCTTTGGACCGCCGCCATAACGCGATGATCGACTGAGTCACTATGAACCGTCGGCTTCGCAGCAGCGTAGCGTGATAATCTTTCGAGAGGACGAGGACCTTCACCTCGTCGTGACAACTACCAAGGGCGGAACATGTCTCCACGTCCTGAATCTTCATTGTAATGGTGGCAACGAGGATGCGCGTGTGATCGCGTCGACTTCCAATGCGTCGCCGAGATCAAGTGGGAGTGATGAGCTGTGAACTTACCTGCGTGTCAAGTGCCAGTGCAATGCAGTCTGCCAGTGTCCAGTGCCCCTTCTACAAGCCACCGTCCACTGCCAGTGTCTGCAAGACACATCCAAGGATACTCATGCGCCTGGCAGTGCAGCTTGCGGCTGCACTACAGCCGGTACTCATGCGTGCAATGTCGAATGACTATACCAAGGACTGTATGCACAAGGACATCGTTGGCTGAGCGCTGCCAGGATGGTGTGCTCAACGAGAGTGCATTTATCTAGACTTTAGTTTGACTTATTTGCTATTTGTATACTAATCTACTGTTTGCGGAACAGCGGTGTTCTGGCGGAGGCTGCTCCCCACTTTGCGTTTTGGACGCTTGCCGCTCACCTGAGAGCAGCAGAGAAGAGCGGCCTTTGCCCGGCACTTACTGTACGTGCTTCACATTTCCTTGATTACTTCTCTAAAGTTGATCCTTAAGTGTATTTACATTTAAATGACACCTACTCTTAGAAGCGATCGTCACATGGAGATCAATCCCCTCGTGACGATCCCTACGTCACCACTTGTATGGGACAAACTCGCGATGAGCATTAAGCACCGAGACGTTCATTTCGAATCCTGGCTCGTAAGCAGACCGAGCAATCTCTCGGTGGGTTGGCCACCACTGTTTCAAGTTACGTACCAGCAGTGGCTGCCGACAGCGACGCATTGTGAAAGACACGCTGCGATCTCTGTTGCCAGCCCTTCCAAAGGATCATGGCCGCGCAAACAGAGCCGCGAAATCATGGCACATGTACGAGTGAGAGATCCGGATTCTGGTGAGACGTCCAACTTGGAGTCCAACTTGGAGTCCAACTTGGAGTCCAACTTGGAGTCCAAGCCTTGAAGGCTCAGACAAATGTGATAATGAAAGGCAATGCTGATCAACCCAGTCACTTTTGTTCGTCAAGGAGACGGGTCCCTTGAGTCCAAGTCTTGGAGGCCAAGACGAACAAAGTGACTGAGTTGATCAGCATTGCCTTTCATTATCACATTTGTCTGGGCCCCAACAATTCCAAGCCAACAGCACTTCCAAGTCTCCTGAATCTTCATTGTAATGGTGGCAACGAGGATGCGCGTGTGATCGCGTCGACTTCCAAGTGCGTCGCCGAGATCAAGTGGGAGTGATGAGCTGTGAACTTACCTGCGTGTCAAGTGCCAGTGCAATGCAGTCTGCCAGTGTCCAGTGCCCCTGTCTACAAGCCACCGTCCACTGCCAGTGTCTGCAAGACACATCCCAAGGATACTCATGCGCCTGGCAGTGCAAGCTTGCGGCTGCACTACAGCCGGTACTCATGCGTGCAATGTCGAATGACTATACCAAGGACTGTATGCACAAGGACATCGTTGGCTGAGCGCTGCCAGGATGGTGTGCTCAACGAGAGTGCATTTATCTAGACTTTAGTTTGACTTATTTGCTATTTGTATACTAATCTACTGTTTGCGGAACAGCGGTGTTCTGGCGGAGGCTGCTCCCCACTTGGCGTTTTGACGACGCTTGCCGCTCACCCGAGAGCAGCAGAGAAGAGCGGCCTTTGCCCGGCACTTACTGTAGTGCTTCACATTTCCTTGATTACTTCTCTAAAGTTGATCCTTAAGTGTATTTACATTAAATGACACCTACTCTTAGAAGCGATCGTCACATGGAGATCAATCCCCTCGTGACGATCCCTACGTCACCACTTGTATGGGACAAACTCGCGATGAGCATTAAGCACCGAGACGTTCATTTCGAATCCTGGCTCGTAAGCAGACCGAGCAATCTCTCGGTGGGTTGGCCACCACTGTTTCAAGTTACGTACCAGCAGTGGCTGCCGACAGCGACGCATTGTGAAAAGACACGCTGCGATCTCTGTTGCCAGCCCTTCCAAAGGATCATGGCCCGCAAACAGAGCCGCGAAATCATGGCACATGTACGAGTGAGAGATCCGGATTCTGGTGAGACGTCCAACTTGGAGTCCAACTTGGAGTCCAACTTGGAGTCCAAGCCTTGAAGGCTCAGACAAATGTGATAATGAAAGGCAATGCTGATCAACCCAGTCACTTTTGTTCGTCAAGGAGACGGGTCCCTTGGAGTCCAAGTCTTGGAGGCCAAGACGAACAAAGTGACTGAGTTGATCAGCATTGCCTTTCATTATCACATTTGTCTGGGCCCCAACAATTCCAAGCCAACAGCACTTCCAAAGTCTCCTGAATCTTCATTGTAATGGTGGCAACGAGGATGCGCGTGTGATCGCGTCGACTTCCAAGTGCGTCGCCGAGATCAAGTGGGAGTGATGAGCTGTGAACTTACCTGCGTGTCAAGTGCCAGTGCAATGCAATCTGCCAGTGTCCAGTGCCCCTGTCTACGAGCCACCGTCCACTGCCAGTGTCTGCAAGACACATCCCAAGGATACTCATGCGCCTGGCAGTGCAGCTTGCGGCTGCACTACAGCCGGTACTCATGCGTGCAATGTCGAATGACTATACCAAGGACTGTATGCACAAGGACATCGTTGGCTGAGCGCTGCCAGGATGGTGTGCTCAACGAGAGTGCATTTATCTAGACTTTAGTTTGACTTATTTGCTATTTGTATACTAATCTACTGTTTGCGGAACAGCGGTGTTCTGGCGGAGGCTGCTCCCCACTTTGCGTTTTGACGCTTGCCGCTCACCCGAGAGCAGCAGAGAAGAGCGGCCTTTTGCCCGGCACTTACTGTACGTGCTTCACATTTCCTTGATTACTTCTCTAAAGTTGATCCTTAAGTGTATTTACATTTAAATGACACCTACTCTTAGAAGCGATCGTCACATGGAGATCAATCCCCTCGTGACGATCCCTACGTCACCACTTGTATGGGACAAACTCGCGATGAGCATTAAGCACCGAGACGTTCATTTCGAATCCTGGCTCGTAAGCAGACCGAGCAATCTCTCGGTGGGTTGGCCACCACTGTTTCAAGTTACGTACCAGCAGTGGCTGCCGACAGCGACGCATTGTGAAAAGACACGCTGCGATCTCTGTTGCCAGCCCTTCCAAAGGATCATGGCCCGCAAACAGAGCCGCGAAATCATGGCACATGTACGAGTGAGAGATCCGGATTCTGGTGAGACGTCCAACTTGGAGTCCAACTTGGAGTCCAACTTGGAGTCCAAGCCTTGAAGGCTCAGACAAATGTGATAATGAAAGGCAATGCTGATCAACCCAGTCACTTTTGTTCGTCAAGGAGACGGGTCCCTTGGAGTCCAAGTCTTGGAGGCCAAGACGAACAAAGTGACTGAGTTGATCAGCATTGCCTTTCATTATCACATTTGTCTGGGCCCCAACAATTCCAAGCCAACAGCACTTCCAAAGTCTCCTGAATCTTCATTGTAATGGTGGCAACGAGGATGCGCGTGTGATCGCGTCGACTTCCAAGTGCGTCGCCGAGATCAAGTGGGAGTGATGAGCTGTGAACTTACCTGCGTGTCAAGTGCCAGTGCAATGCAATCTGCCAGTGTCCAGTGCCCCTGTCTACAAGCCACCGTCCACTGCCAGTGTCTGCAAGACACATCCCAAGGATACTCATGCGCCTGGCAGTGCAGCTTGCGGCTGCACTACAGCCGGTACTCATGCGTGCAATGTCGAATGACTATACCAAGGACTGTATGCACAAGGACATCGTTGGCTGAGCGCTGCCAGGATGGTGTGCTCAACGAGAGTGCATTTATCTAGACTTTAGTTTGACTTATTTGCTATTTGTATACTAATCTACTGTTTGCGGAACAGCGGTGTTCTGGCGGAGGCTGCTCCCCACTTTGCGTTTTGACGCTTGCCGCTCACCCGAGAGCAGCAGAGAAGAGCGGCCTTTTGCCCGGCACTTACTGTACGTGCTTCACATTTCCTTGATTACTTCTCTAAAGTTGATCCTTAAGTGTATTTACATTTAAATGACACCTACTCTTAGAAGCGATCGTCACATGGAGATCAATCCCCTCGTGACGATCCCTACGTCACCACTTGTATGGGACAAACTCGCGATGAGCATTAAGCACCGAGACGTTCATTTCGAATCCTGGCTCGTAAGCAGACCGAGCAATCTCTCGGTGGGTTGGCCACCACTGTTTCAAGTTACGTACCAGCAGTGGCTGCCGACAGCGACGCATTGTGAAAAGACACGCTGCGATCTCTGTTGCCAGCCCTTCCAAAGGATCATGGCCCGCAAACAGAGCCGCGAAATCATGGCACATGTACGAGTGAGAGATCCGGATTCTGGTGAGACGTCCAACTTGGAGTCCAACTTGGAGTCCAACTTGGAGTCCAAGCCTTGAAGGCTCAGACAAATGTGATAATGAAAGGCAATGCTGATCAACCCAGTCACTTTTGTTCGTCAAGGAGACGGGTCCCTTGGAGTCCAAGTCTTGGAGGCCAAGACGAACAAAGTGACTGAGTTGATCAGCATTGCCTTTCATTATCACATTTGTCTGGGCCCCAACAATTCCAAGCCAACAGCACTTCCAAAGTCTCCTGAATCTTCATTGTAATGGTGGCAACGAGGATGCGCGTGTGATCGCGTCGACTTCCAAGTGCGTCGCCGAGATCAAGTGGGAGTGATGAGCTGTGAACTTACCTGCGTGTCAAGTGCCAGTGCAATGCAGTCTGCCAGTGTCCAGTGCCCCTGTCTACAAGCCACCGTCCACTGCCAGTGTCTGCAAGACACATCCCAAGGATACTCATGCGCCTGGCAGTGCAGCTTGCGGCTGCACTACAGCCGGTACTCATGCGTGCAATGTCGAATGACTATACCAAGGACTGTATGCACAAGGACATCGTTGGCTGAGCGCTGCCAGGATGGTGTGCTCAACGAGAGTGCATTTATCTAGACTTTAGTTTGACTTATTTGCTATTTGTATACTAATCTACTGTTTGCGGAACAGCGGTGTTCTGGCGGAGGCTGCTCCCCACTTTGCGTTTTGACGCTTGCCGCTCACCCGAGAGCAGCAGAGAAGAGCGGCCTTTTGCCCGGCACTTACTGTACGTGCTTCACATTTCCTTGATTACTTCTCTAAAGTTGATCCTTAAGTGTATTTACATTTAAATGACACCTACTCTTAGAAGCGATCGTCACATGGAGAGCAATCCCCTCGTGACGATCCCTACGTCACCACTTGTATGGGACAAACTCGCGATGAGCATTAAGCACCGAGACGTTCATTTCGAATCCTGGCTCGTAAGCAGACCGAGCAATCTCTCGGTGGGTTGGCCACCACTGTTTCAAGTTACGTACCAGCAGTGGCTGCCGACAGCGACGCATTGTGAAAAGACACGCTGCGATCTCTGTTGCCAGCCCTTCCAAAGGATCATGGCCCGCAAACAGAGCCGCGAAATCATGGCACATGTACGAGTGAGAGATCCGGATTCTGGTGAGACGTCCAACTTGGAGTCCAACTTGGAGTCCAACTTGGAGTCCAAGCCTTGAAGGCTCAGACAAATGTGATAATGAAAGGCAATGCTGATCAACCCAGTCACTTTTGTTCGTCAAGGAGACGGGTCCCTTGGAGTCCAAGTCTTGGAGGCCAAGACGAACAAAGTGACTGAGTTGATCAGCATTGCCTTTCATTATCACATTTGTCTGGGCCCCAACAATTCCAAGCCAACAGCACTTCCAAAGTCTCCTGAATCTTCATTGTAATGGTGGCAACGAGGATGCGCGTGTGATCGCGTCGACTTCCAAGTGCGTCGCCGAGATCAAGTGGGAGTGATGAGCTGTGAACTTACCTGCGTGTCAAGTGCCAGTGCAATGCAGTCTGCCAGTGTCCAGTGCCCCTGTCTACGAGCCACCGTCCACTGCCAGTGTCTGCAAGACACATCCCAAGGATACTCATGCGCCTGGCAGTGCAGCTTGCGGCTGCACTACAGCCGGTACTCATGCGTGCAATGTCGAATGACTATACCAAGGACTGTATGCACAAGGACATCGTTGGCTGAGCGCTGCCAGGATGGTGTGCTCAACGAGAGTGCATTTATCTAGACTTTAGTTTGACTTATTTGCTATTTGTATCCTAATCTACTGTTTGCGGAACAGCGGTGTTCTGGCGGAGGCTGCTCCCCACTTTGCGTTTTGACGCTTGCCGCTCACCCGAGAGCAGCAAGAGAAGAGCGGCCTTTTGCCCGGCACGTTACTGTACGTGCTTCACATTTCCTTGATTACTTCTCTAAAGTTGATCCTTAAGTGTATTTACATTTAAATGACACCTACTCTTAGAAGCGATCGTCACATGGAGATCAATCCCCTCGTGACGATCCCTACGTCACCACTTGTATGGGACAACTCGCGATGAGCATTAAGCACCGAGACGTTCATTTCGAATCCTGGCTCGTAAGCAGACCGAGCAATCTCTCGGTGGGTTGGGCCACCACTGTTTCAAGTTACGTACCAGCAGTGGCTGCCGACAGCCGACGCATTGTGAAAAAGACACGCTGCGATCTCTGTTGCCAGCCCTTCCAAAGGATCATGGCCCGCAAACAGAGCCGCGAAATCATGGCACATGTACGAGTGAGAGATCCGGATTCTGGTGAGACGTCCAACTGGAGTCCAAACTTGGAGTCAATTTGAGTCCAAGCCTTGAAGGCTCAGACAAATGTGATAATGAAGGCAATGCTGATCAACCCAGTCACTTTTGTTCGTCAAGGAGACGGGTCCCTTGGAGTCCAAGTCTTGGAGGCCAAGACGAACAAAGTGACTGAGTTGATCAGCATTGCCTTTCATTATCACATTTGTCTGGGCCCCAACAATTCCAAGCCACACAGCACCTCCAAAGTCTCCTGAATCTTCATTGTAATGGTGGCAACGAGGATGCGCGTGTGATCGCGTCGACTTCCAAGTGCGTCGCCGAGATCAAGTGGGAGTGATGAGCTGTGAACTTACCTGCGTGTCAAGTGCCAGTGCAATGCAATCTGCCAGTGTCCAGTGCCCCTGTCTACGAGCCACCCGTCCACTGCCAGTGTCTGCAAGGACACATCCCAAGGATACTCATGCGCCTGGCAGTGCAGCTTGCGGCTGCACTACAGCCGGTACTCATGCGTGCAATGTCGAATGACTATACCAAGGACTGTATGCACAAGGACATCGTTGGCTGAGCGCTGCCAGGATGGTGTGCTCAACGAGATTGCATTTATCTAGACTTTAGTTTGACTTATTTGCTATTTGTATACTAATCTACTGTTTGCGGAACAGCGGTGTTCTGGCGGAGGCTGCTCCCCACTTTGCGTTTTGACGCTTGCCGCTCACCCGAGAGCAGCAGAGAAGAGCGGCCTTTTGCCCGGCACTTACTGTACGTGCTTCACATTTCCTTGATTACTTCTCTAAAGTTGATCCTTAAGTGTATTTACATTTAAATGACACCACTCTTAGAAGCGATCGTCACATGGAGAGCAATCCCCTCGTGACGATCCCTACGTCACCACTTGTATGGGACAAACTCGCGATGAGCATTAAGCACCGAGACGTTCATTTCGAATCCTGGCTCGTAAGCAGACCGAGCAATCTCTCGGTGGGTTGGCCACCACTGTTTCAAGTTACGTACCAGCAGTGGCTGTCCGACAGCGACGCATTGTGAAAAGACACGCTGCGATCTCTGTTGCCAGCCCTTCCAAGGATCATGGCCCGCAACAGAGCCGCGAAATCATGGCACATGTACGAGGTGAGAGATCCGGATTCTGGTGAGACGGTCCAACTTGGAGTCCAACTTGGAGTCCAACTTGGAGTCCAAGCCTTGAAGGCTCAGACAAATGTGATAATGAAAGGCAATGCTGATCAACCCAGTCACTTTTGTTCGTCAAGGAGACGGGTCCCTTGGAGTCCAAGTCTTGGAGGCCAAGACGAACAAAGTGACTGAGTTGATCAGCATTGCCTTTCATTATCACATTTGTCTGGGCCCCAACAATTCCAAGCCCACACCAGCCCTCCAAAGTCTCCTGATCTTCATTGTAATGGTGGCAACGAGGATGCGCGTGTGATCGCGTCGACTTCCAAGTGCGTCGCCGAGATCAAGTGGGGAGTGATGAGCTGTGAACTTACCTGCGTGTCAAGTGCCAGTGCAATGCAATCTGCCAGTGTCCAGTGCCCCTGTCTACGAGCCACCGTCCACTGCCAGTGTCTGCAAGACACATCCAAGGATACTCATGCGCCTGGCAGTGCAGCTTGCGGCTGCACTACAGCCGGTACTCATGCGTGCAATGTCGAATGACTATACCAAGGACTGTATGCACAAGGACATCGTTGGCTGAGCGCTGCCAGGATGGTGTGCTCAACGAGAGTGGCATTTATCTAGACTTTAGTTTGACTTATTTGCTATTTGTATACTAATCTACTGTTTGCGGAACAGCGGTGTTCTGGCGGAGGCTGCTCCCCACTTTGCGTTTTGACGCTTGCCGCTCACCCGAGAGCAGCAGAGAAGAGCGGCCTTTTGCCCGGCACTTACTGTACGTGCTTCACATTTCCTTGATTACTTCTCTAAAGTTTGATCCTTAAGTGTATTTACATTTAAATGACACCTACTCTTAGAAGCGATCGTCACATGGAGATCAATCCCCTCGTGGACGATCCCTACGTCACCACTTGTATGGACAAACTCGCGATGAGCATTAAGCACCGAGACGTTCATTTCGAATCCTGGCTCGTAAGCAGACCGAGCAATCTCTCGGTGGGTTGGCCACCACTGTTTCAAGTTACGTACCAGCAGTGGCTGCCGACAGCGACGCATTGTGAAAAGACACGCTGCGATCTCTGTTGCCAGCCCTTCCAAAGGATCATGGCCCGCAAACAGAGCCGCGAAATCATGGCACATGTACGAGTGAGAGATCCGGATTCTGGTGAGACGTCCAACTTGGAGTCCAACTTGGAGTCCAAGCCTTGAAGGCTCAGACAAATGTGATAATGAAAGGCAATGCTGATCAACCCAGTCACTTTGTTCGTCAAGGAGACGGGTCCCTTGGAGTCCAAGTCTTGGAGGCCAAGACGAACAAAGTGACTGAGTTGATCAGCATTGCCTTTCATTATCACATTTGTCTGGGCCCCCAACAATTCCAAGCCACACAGCACCTTCCAAAGTCTCCTGAATCTTCATTGTAATGGTGGCAACGAGGATGCGCGTGTGATCGCGTCGACTTCCAAGTGCGTCGCCGAGATCAAGTGGGAGTGATGAGCTGTGAACTTACCTGCGTGTCAAGTGCCAGTGCAATGCAATCTGCCAGTGTCCAGTGCCCCTGTCTACGAGCCACCGTCCACTGCCAGTGTCTGCAAGGCACATCCCAAGGATACTCATGCGCCTGGCAGTGCAGCTTGCGGCTGCACTACAGCCGGTACTCATGCGTGCAATGTCGAATGACTATACCAAGGACTGTATGCACAAGGACATCGTTGGCTGAGCGCTGCCAGGATGGTGTGCTCAACGAGATTGCATTTATCTAGACTTTAGTTTGACTTATTTGCTATTTGTATACTAATCTACTGTTTGCGGAACAGCGGTGTTTCTGGCGGAGGCTGCTCCCCACTTTGCGTTTTGACGCTTGCCGCTCACCCGAGAGCAGCAGAGAAGAGCGGCCTTTTGCCCGGCACTTACTGTACGTGCTTCACATTTCCTTGATTACTTCTCTAAAGTTGATCCTTAAGTGTATTTACATTTAAATGACACCACTCTTAGAAGCTATCGTCACATGGAGATCAATCCCCTCGTGACGATCCCTACGTCACCACTTGTATGGGACAAACTCGCGATGAGCATTAAGCACCGAGACGTTCATTTCGAATCCTGGCTCGTAAGCAGACCGAGCAATCTCTCGGTGGGTTGGCCACCACTGTTTCAAGTTACGTACCAGCAGTGGCTGTCGACAGCGACGCATTGTGAAAAGACACGCTGCGATCTCTGTTGCCAGCCCTTCCAAAGGATCATGGCCCGCAAACAGAGCCGCGAAATCATGGCACATGTACGAGTGAGAGATCCGGATTCTGGTGAGGACGTCCAACTTGGAGTCCAAGCCTTGAAGGCTCAGACAAATGTGATAATGAAAGGCAATGCTGATCAACCCAGTCACTTTTGTTCGTCAAGGAGACGGGTCCCTTGGAGTCCAAGTCTTGGAGGCCAAGACGAACAAAGTGACTGAGTTGATCAGCATTGCCTTTCATTATCACATTTGTCTGGGCCCCAACAATTCCAAGCCAACAGCACTTCCAAAGTCTCCTGAATCTTCATTGTAATGGTGGCAACGAGGGATGCGCGTGTGATCGCGTCGACTTCCAAGTGCGTCGCCGAGATCAAGTGGGAGTGATGAGCTGTGAACTTACCTGCGTGTCAAGTGCCAGTGCAATGCAATCTGCCAGTGTCCAGTGCCCCTGTCTACGAGCCACCGTCCACTGCCAGTGTCTGCAAGGACACATCCCAAGGATACTCATGCGCCTGGCAGTGCAGCTTGCGGCTGCACTACAGCCGGTACTCATGCGTGCAATGTCGAATGACTATACCAAGGACTGTATGCACAAGGACATCGTTGGCTGAGCGCTGCCAGGATGGTGTGCTCAACGAGATTGCATTTATCTAGACTTTAGTTTGACTTATTTGCTATTTGTATACTAATCTACTGTTTGCGGAACAGCGGTGTTCTGGCGGAGGCTGCTCCCCACTTTGCGTTTGACGCTTGCCGCTCACCCGAGAGCAGCAGAGAAGAGCGGCCTTTTGCCCGGCACTTACTGTACGTGCTTCACATTTCCTTGATTACTTCTCTAAAGTTGATCCTTAAGTGTATTTACATTTAAATGACACCACTCTTAGAAGCGATCGTCACATGGAGAGCAATCCCCTCGTGACGATCCCTACGTCACCACTTGTATGGGACAAACTCGCGATGAGCATTAAGCACCGAGACGTTCATTTCGAATCCTGGCTCGTAAGCAGACCGAGCAATCTCTCGGTGGGTTGGCCACCACTGTTTCAAGTTACGTACCAGCAGTGGCTGTCGACAAGCGACGCATTGTGAAAAGACACGCTGCGATCTCTGTTGCCAGCCCTTCCAAGGATCATGGCCCGCAAACAGAGCCGCGAAATCATGGCACATGTACGAGTGAGAGATCCGGATTCTGGTGAGACGTCCAACTTGGAGGTCCAACTTGGAGTCCAAGCCTTGAAGGCTCAGACAAATGTGATAATGAAAGGCAATGCTGATCAACCCAGTCACTTTTGTTCGTCAAGGAGACGGGTCCCTTGGAGTCCAAGTCTTGGAGGCCAAGACGAACAAAGTGACTGAGTTGATCAGCATTGCCTTTCATTATCACATTTGTCTGGGCCCCAACAATTCCAAGCCAACAGCACCTCCAAAGTCTCCTGAATCTTCATTGTAATGGTGGCAACGAGGATGCGCGTGTGATCGCGTCGACTTCCAAGTGCGTCGCCGAGATCAAGTGGGGAGTGATGAGCTGTGAACTTACCTGCGTGTCAAGTGCCAGTGCAATGCAATCTGCCAGTGTCCAGTGCCCCTGTCTACGAGCCACCGTCCACTGCCAGTGTCTGCAAGGCACATCCCAAGGATACTCATGCGCCTGGCAGTGCAGCTTGCGGCTGCACTACAGCCGGTACTCATGCGTGCAATGTCGAATGACTATACCAAGGACTGTATGCACAAGGACATCGTTGGCTGAGCGCTGCCAGGATGGTGTGCTCAACGAGATTGCATTTATCTAGACTTTAGTTTGACTTATTTGCTATTTGTATACTAATCTACTGTTTGCGGAACAGCGGTGTTCTGGCGGAGGCTGCTCCCCACTTTGCGTTTTGACGCTTGCCGCTCACCCGAGAGCAGCAGAGAAGAGCGGCCTTTTGCCCGGCACTTACTGTACGTGCTTCACATTTCCTTGATTACTTCTCTAAAGTTGATCCTTAAGTGTATTTACATTTAAATGACACCACTCTTAGAAGCTATCGTCACATGGAGAGCAATCCCCTCGTGACGATCCCTACGTCACCACTTGTATGGGACAAACTCGCGATGAGCATTAAGCACCGAGACGTTCATTTCGAATCCTGGCTCGTAAGCAGACCGAGCAATCTCTCGGTGGGTTGGCCACCACTGTTTCAAGTTACGTACCAGCAGTGGCTGTCGACAGCGACGCATTGTGAAAAGACACGCTGCGATCTCTGTTGCCAGCCCTTCCAAAGGATCATGGCCCGCAAACAGAGCCGCGAAATCATGGCACATGTACGAGTGAGAGATCCGGATTCTGGTGAGACGTCCAACTTGGAGTCCAACTGGAGTCACTTGGAAGGCTCAGACAAATGTGATAATGAAAGGCAATGCTGATCAACCCAGTCACTTTTGTTCGTCAAGGAGACGGGTCCCTTGGAGTCCAAGTCTTGGAGGCCAAGACGAACAAAGTGACTGAGTTGATCAGCATTGCCTTTCATTATCACATTTGTCTGGGCCCCCAACAATTCCAAGCCACACAGCACCTCCAAAGTCTCCTGAATCTTCATTGTAATGGTGGCAACGAGGATGCGCGTGTGATCGCGTCGACTTCCAAGTGCGTCGCCGAGATCAAGTGGGAGTGATGAGCTGTGAACTTACCTGCGTGTCAAGTGCCAGTGCAATGCAGTCTGCCAGTGTCCAGTGCCCCTGTCTACGAGCCACCGTCCACTGCCAGTGTCTGCAAGACACATCCCAAGGATACTCATGCGCCTGGCAGTGCAGCTTGCGGCTGCACTACAGCCGGTACTCATGCGTGCAATGTCGAATGACTATACCAAGGACTGTATGCACAAGGACATCGTTGGCTGAGCGCTGCCAGGATGGTGTGCTCAACGAGAGTGCATTTATCTAGACTTTAGTTTGACTTATTTGCTATTTGTATACTAATCTACTGTTTGCGGAACAGCGGTGTTCTGGCGGAGGCTGCTCCCCACTTTGCGTTTTGACGCTTGCCGCTCACCCGAGAGCAGCAGAGAAGAGCGGCCTTTTGCCCGGCACTTACTGTACGTGCTTCACATTTCCTTGATTACTTCTCTAAAGTTGATCCTTAAGTGTATTTACATTTAAATGACACCTACTCTTAGAAGCGATCGTCACATGGAGAGCAATCCCCTCGTGACGATCCCTACGTCACCACTTGTATGGGACAAACTCGCGATGAGCATTAAGCACCGAGACGTTCATTTCGAATCCTGGCTCGTAAGCAGACCGAGCAATCTCTCGGTGGGTTGGCCACCACTGTTTCAAGTTACGTACCAGCAGTGGCTGCCGACAGCGACGCATTGTGAAAAGACACGCTGCGATCTCTGTTGCCAGCCCTTCCAAAGGATCATGGCCCGCAAACAGAGCCGCGAAATCATGGCACATGTACGAGTGAGAGATCCGGATTCTGGTGAGACGTCCAACTTGGAGTCCAACTTGGAGTCCAAGCCTTGAAGGCTCAGACAAATGTGATAATGAAAGGCAATGCTGATCAACCCAGTCACTTTTGTTCGTCAAGGAGACGGGTCCCTTGGAGTCCAAGTCTTGGAGGCCAAGCCGAACAAAGTGACTGAGTTGATCAGCATTGCCTTTCATTATCACATTTGTCTGGGCCCCAACAATTCCAAGCCACACAGCACCTCCAAAGTCTCCTGAATCTTCATTGTAATGGTGGCAACGAGGATGCGCGTGTGATCGCGTCGACTTCCAAGTGCGTCGCCGAGATCAAGTGGGAGTGATGAGCTGTGAACTTACCTGCGTGTCAAGTGCCAGTGCAATGCAATCTGCCAGTGTCCAGTGCCCCTGTCTACGAGCCACCGTCCACTGCCAGTGTCTGCAAGGCACATCCCAAGGATACTCATGCGCCTGGCAGTGCAGCTTGCGGCTGCACTACAGCCGGTACTCATGCGTGCAATGTCGAATGACTATACCAAGGACTGTATGCACAAGGACATCGTTGGCTGAGCGCTGCCAGGATGGTGTGCTCAACGAGATTGCATTTATCTAGACTTTAGTTTGACTTATTTGCTATTTGTATACTAATCTACTGTTTGCGGAACAGCGGTGTTCTGGCGGAGGCTGCTCCCCACTTTGCGTTTTGACGCTTGCCGCTCACCCGAGAGCAGCAGAGAAGAGCGGCCTTTTGCCCGGCAGTTACTGTACGTGCTTCACATTTCCTTGATTACTTCTCTAAAGTTGATCCTTAAGTGTATTTACATTTAAATGACACCACTCTTAGAAGCTATCGTCACATGGAGAGCAATCCCCTCGTGACGATCCCTACGTCACCACTTGTATGGGACAAACTCGCGATGAGCATTAAGCACCGAGACGTTCATTTCGAATCCTGGCTCGTAAGCAGACCGAGCAATCTCTCGGTGGGTTGGCCACCACTGTTTCAAGTTACGTACCAGCAGTGGCTGTCGACAGCGACGCATTGTGAAAAGACACGCTGCGATCTCTGTTGCCAGCCCTTCCAAAGGATCATGGCCCGCAAACAGAGCCGCGAAATCATGGCACATGTACGAGTGAGAGATCCGGATTCTGGTGAGACGTCCAACTTGGAGTCCAAGCCTTGAAGGCTCAGACAAATGTGATAATGAAAGGCAATGCTGATCAACCCAGTCACTTTTGTTCGTCAAGGAGACGGGTCCCTTGGAGTCCAAGTCTTGGAGGCCAAGACGAACAAAGTGACTGAGTTGATCAGCATTGCCTTTCATTATCACATTTGTCTGGGCCCCAACAATTCCAAGCCAACAGCACCTTCCAAAGTCTCCTGAATCTTCATTGTAATGGTGGCAACGAGGATGCGCGTGTGATCGCGTCGACTTCCAAGTGCGTCGCCGAGATCAAGTGGGAGTGATGAGCTGTGAACTTACCTGCGTGTCAAGTGCCAGTGCAATGCAATCTGCCAGTGTCCAGTGCCCCTGTCTACGAGCCACCGTCCACTGCCAGTGTCTGCAAGGACACATCCCAAGGATACTCATGCGCCTGGCAGTGCAGCTTGCGGCTGCACTACAGCCGGTACTCATGCGTGCAATGTCGAATGACTATACCAAGGACTGTATGCACAAGGACATCGTTGGCTGAGCGCTGCCAGGATGGTGTGCTCAACGAGAGTGCATTTATCTAGACTTTAGTTTGACTTATTTGCTATTTGTATACTAATCTACTGTTTGCGGAACAGCGGTGTTTCTGGCGGAGGCTGCTCCCCACTTTGCGTTTTGACGCTTGCCGCTCACCCCGAGAGCAGCAGAGAAGAGCGGCCTTTTGCCCGGCACTTACTGTACGTGCTTCACATTTCCTTGATTACTTCTCTAAAGTTGATCCTTAAGTGTATTTACATTTAAATGACACTACTCTTAGAAGCGATCGTCACATGGAGATCAATCCCCTCGTGACGATCCCTACGTCACCACTTGTATGGGACAAACTCGCGATGAGCATTAAGCACCGAGACGTTCATTTCGAATCCTGGCTCGTAAGCAGACCGAGCAATCTCTCGGTGGGTTGGCCACCACTGTTTCAAGTTACGTACCAGCAGTGGCTGCCGACAGCGACGCATTGTGAAAAGACACGCTGCGATCTCTGTTGCCAGCCCTTCCAAAGGATCATGGCCCGCAAACAGAGCCGCGAAATCATGGCACATGTACGAGTGAGAGATCCGGATTCTGGTGAGACGTCCAACTTGGAGTCCAACTTGGAGTCCAACTTGGAGTCCAAGCCTTGAAGGCTCAGACAAATGTGATAATGAAAGGCAATGCTGATCAACCCAGTCACTTTTGTTCGTCAAGGAGACGGGTCCCTTGGAGTCCAAGTCTTGGAGGCCAAGACGAACAAAGTGACTGAGTTGATCAGCATTGCCTTTCATTATCACATTTGTCTGGGCCCCAACAATTCCAAGCCAACAGCACTTCCAAAGTCTCCTGAATCTTCATTGTAATGGTGGCAACGAGGATGCGCGTGTGATCGCGTCGACTTCCAAGTGCGTCGCCGAGATCAAGTGGGAGTGATGAGCTGTGAACTTACCTGCGTGTCAAGTGCCAGTGCAATGCAAGTCTGCCAGTGTCCAGTGCCCCTGTCTACGAGCCACCGTCCACTGCCAGTGTCTGCAAGACACATCCCAAGGATACTCATGCGCCTGGCAGTGCAGCTTGCGGCTGCACTACAGCCGGTACTCATGCGTGCAATGTCGAATGACTATACCAAGGACTGTATGCACAAGGACATCGTTGGCTGAGCGCTGCCAGGATGGTGTGCTCAACGAGAGTGCATTTATCTAGACTTTAGTTTGACTTATTTGCTATTTGTATACTAATCTACTGTTTGCGGAACAGCGGTGTTCTGGCGGAGGCTGCTCCCCACTTTGCGTTTTGACGCTTGCCGCTCACCCGAGAGCAGCAGAGAAGAGCGGCCTTTTGCCCGGCACTTACTGTACGTGCTTCACATTTCCTTGATTACTTCTCTAAAGTTGATCCTTAAGTGTATTTACATTTAAATGACACCACTCTTAGAAGCTATCGTCACATGGAGAGCAATCCCCTCGTGACGATCCCTACGTCACCACTTGTATGGGACAAACTCGCGATGAGCATTAAGCACCGAGACGTTCATTTCGAATCCTGGCTCGTAAGCAGACCGAGCAATCTCTCGGTGGGTTGGCCACCACTGTTTCAAGTTACGTACCAGCAGTGGCTGCCGACAGCGACGCATTGTGAAAAGACACGCTGCGATCTCTGTTGCCAGCCCTTCCAAAGGATCATGGCCCGCAAACAGAGCCGCGAAATCATGGCACATGTACGAGTGAGAGATCCGGATTCTGGTGAGACGTCCAACTTGGAGTCCAACTTGGAGTCCAACTTGGAGTCCAAGCCTTGAAGGCTCAGACAATGTGATAATGAAAGGCAATGCTGATCAACCCAGTCACTTTTGTTCGTCAAGGAGACGGGTCCCTTGGAGTCCAAGTCTTGGAGGCCAAGACGAACAAAGTGACTGAGTTGATCAGCATTGCCTTTCATTATCACATTTGTCTGGGCCCCAACAATTCCAAGCCAACAGCACTTCCAAAGTCTCCTGAATCTTCATTGTAATGGTGGCAACGAGGATGCGCGTGTGATCGCGTCGACTTCCAAGTGCGTCGCCGAGATCAAGTGGGAGTGATGAGCTGTAAACTTACTTGCGTGTCAAGTGCCAGTGCAATGCAGTCTGCCAGTGTCCAGTGCCCCTGTCTACGAGCCACCGTCCACTGCCAGTGTCTGCAAGACACATCCCAAGGATACTCATGCGCCTGGCAGTGCAGCTTGCGGCTGCACTACAGCCGGTACTCATGCGTGCAATGTCGAATGACTATACCAAGGACTGTATGCACAAGGACATCGTTGGCTGAGCGCTGCCAGGATGGTGTGCTCAACGAGAGTGCATTTATCTAGACTTTAGTTTGACTTATTTGCTATTTGTATACTAATCTACTGTTTGCGGAACAGCGGTGTTCTGGCGGAGGCTGCTCCCCACTTTGCGTTTTGACGCTTGCCGCTCACCCGAGAGCAGCAGAGAAGAGCGGCCTTTTGCCCGGCACTTACTGTACGTGCTTCACATTCCTTGATTACTTCTCTAAAGTTGATCCTTAAGTGTATTTACATTTAAATGACACCACTCTTAGAAGCTATCGTCACATGGAGAGCAATCCCCTCGTGACGATCCCTACGTCACCACTTGTATGGGACAAACTCGCGATGAGCATTAAGCACCGAGACGTTCATTTCGAATCCTGGCTCGTAAGCAGACCGAGCAATCTCTCGGTGGGTTGGCCACCACTGTTTCAAGTTACGTACCAGCAGTGGCTGCCGACAGCGACGCATTGTGAAAAGACACGCTGCGATCTCTGTTGCCAGCCCTTCCAAAGGATCATGGCCCGCAAACAGAGCCGCGAAATCATGGCACATGTACGAGTGAGAGATCCGGATTCTGGTGAGACGTCCAACTTGGAGTCCAACTTGGAGTCCAAGCCTTGAAGGCTCAGACAAATGTGATAATGAAAGGCAATGCTGATCAACCCAGTCACTTTTGTTCGTCAAGGAGACGGGTCCCTTGGAGTCCAAGTCTTGGAGGCCAAGACGAACAAAGTGACTGAGTTGATCAGCATTGCCTTTCATTATCACATTTGTCTGGGCCCCAACAATTCCAAGCCAACAGCACTTCCAAAGTCTCCTGAATCTTCATTGTAATGGTGGCAACGAGGATGCGCGTGTGATCGCGTCGACTTCCAAGTGCGTCGCCGAGATCAAGTGGGAGTGATGAGCTGTGAACTTACTTGCGTGTCAAGTGCCAGTGCAATGCAGTCTGCCAGTGTCCAGTGCCCCTGTCTACGAGCCACCGTCCACTGCCAGTGTCTGCAAGACACATCCCAAGGATACTCATGCGCCTGGCAGTGCAGCTTGCGGCTGCACTACAGCCGGTACTCATGCGTGCAATGTCGAATGACTATACCAAGGACTGTATGCACAAGGACATCGTTGGCTGAGCGCTGCCAGGATGGTGTGCTCAACGAGAGTGCATTTATCTAGACTTTAGTTTGACTTATTTGCTATTTGTATACTAATCTACTGTTTGCGGAACAGCGGTGTTCTGGCGGAGGCTGCTCCCCACTTTGCGTTTTGACGCTTGCCGCTCACCCGAGAGCAGCAGAGAAGAGCGGCCTTTTGCCCGGCACTTACTGTACGTGCTTCACATTTCCTTGATTACTTCTCTAAAGTTGATCCTTAAGTGTATTTACATTTAAATGACACCACTCTTAGAAGCTATCGTCACATGGAGAGCAATCCCCTCGTGACGATCCCTACGTCACCACTTGTATGGGACAAACTCGCGATGAGCATTAAGCACCGAGACGTTCATTTCGAATCCTGGCTCGTAAGCAGACCGAGCAATCTCTCGGTGGGTTGGCCACCACTGTTTCAAGTTACGTACCAGCAGTGGCTGCCGACAGCGACGCATTGTGAAAAGACACGCTGCGATCTCTGTTGCCAGCCCTTCCAAAGGATCATGGCCCGCAAACAGAGCCGCGAAATCATGGCACATGTACGAGTGAGAGATCCGGATTCTGGTGAGACGTCCAACTTGGAGTCCAACTTGGAGTCCAACTTGGAGTCCAAGCCTTGAAGGCTCAGACAAATGTGATAATGAAAGGCAATGCTGATCAACCCAGTCACTTTTGTTCGTCAAGGAGACGGGTCCCTTGGAGTCCAAGTCTTGGAGGCCAAGACGAACAAAGTGACTGAGTTGATCAGCATTGCCTTTCATTATCACATTTGTCTGGGCCCCAACAATTCCAAGCCAACAGCACTTCCAAAGTCTCCTGAATCTTCATTGTAATGGTGGCAACGAGGATGCGCGTGTGATCGCGTCGACTTCCAAGTGCGTCGCCGAGATCAAGTGGGAGTGATGAGCTGTGAACTTACTTGCGTGTCAAGTGCCAGTGCAATGCAGTCTGCCAGTGTCCAGTGCCCCTGTCTACGAGCCACCGTCCACTGCCAGTGTCTGCAAGACACATCCCAAGGATACTCATGCGCCTGGCAGTGCAGCTTGCGGCTGCACTACAGCCGGTACTCATGCGTGCAATGTCGAATGACTATACCAAGGACTGTATGCACAAGGACATCGTTGGCTGAGCGCTGCCAGGATGGTGTGCTCAACGAGAGTGCATTTATCTAGACTTTAGTTTGACTTATTTGCTATTTGTATACTAATCTACTGTTTGCGGAACAGCGGTGTTCTGGCGGAGGCTGCTCCCCACTTTGCGTTTTGACGCTTGCCGCTCACCCGAGAGCAGCAGAGAAGAGCGGCCTTTTGCCCGGCACTTACTGTACGTGCTTCACATTTCCTTGATTACTTCTCTAAAGTTGATCCTTAAGTGTATTTACATTTAAATGACACCACTCTTAGAAGCTATCGTCACATGGAGAGCAATCCCCTCGTGACGATCCCTACGTCACCACTTGTATGGGACAAACTCGCGATGAGCATTAAGCACCGAGACGTTCATTTCGAATCCTGGCTCGTAAGCAGACCGAGCAATCTCTCGGTGGGTTGGCCACCACTGTTTCAAGTTACGTACCAGCAGTGGCTGTCCGACAGCGACGCATTGTGAAAAGACACGCTGCGATCTCTGTTGCCAGCCCTTCCAAAGGATCATGGCCCGCAAACAGAGCCGCGAAATCATGGCACATGTACGAGTGAGAGATCCGGATTCTGGTGAGACGTCCAACTTGGAGTCCAACTTGGAGTTCCACTTGGAGTCCAAGCCTTGAAGGCTCAGACAAATGTGATAATGAAAGGCAATGCTGATCAACCCAGTCACTTTTGTTCGTCAAGGAGACGGGTCCCTTGGAGTCCAAGTCTTGGAGGCCAAGACGAACAAAGTGACTGAGTTGATCAGCATTGCCTTTCATTATCACATTTGTCTGGGCCCCAACAATTCCAAGCCAACAGCACTTCCAAAGTCTCCTGAATCTTCATTGTAATGGTGGCAACGAGGATGCGCGTGTGATCGCGTCGACTTCCAAGTGCGTCGCCGAGATCAAGTGGGAGTGATGAGCTGTAAACTTACTTGCGTGTCAAGTGCCAGTGCAATGCAGTCTGCCAGTGTCCAGTGCCCCTGTCTACGAGCCACCGTCCACTGCCAGTGTCTGCAAGACACATCCCAAGGATACTCATGCGCCTGGCAGTGCAGCTTGCGGCTGCACTACAGCCGGTACTCATGCGTGCAATGTCGAATGACTATACCAAGGACTGTATGCACAAGGACATCGTTGGCTGAGCGCTGCCAGGATGGTGTGCTCAACGAGAGTGCATTTATCTAGACTTTAGTTTGACTTATTTGCTATTTGTATACTAATCTACTGTTTGCGGAACAGCGGTGTTCTGGCGGAGGCTGCTCCCCACTTTGCGTTTTGACGCTTGCCGCTCACCCGAGAGCAGCAGAGAAGAGCGGCCTTTTGCCCGGCACTTACTGTACGTGCTTCACATTTCCTTGATTACTTCTCTAAAGTTGATCCTTAAGTGTATTTACATTTAAATGACACCACTCTTAGAAGCTATCGTCACATGGAGAGCAATCCCCTCGTGACGATCCCTACGTCACCACTTGTATGGGACAAACTCGCGATGAGCATTAAGCACCGAGACGTTCATTTCGAATCCTGGCTCGTAAGCAGACCGAGCAATCTCTCGGTGGGTTGGCCACCACTGTTTCAAGTTACGTACCAGCAGTGGCTGCCGACAGCGACGCATTGTGAAAAGACACGCTGCGATCTCTGTTGCCAGCCCTTCCAAAGGATCATGGCCCGCAAACAGAGCCGCGAAATCATGGCACATGTACGAGTGAGAGATCCGGATTCTGGTGAGACGTCCAACTTGGAGTCCAAGCCTTGAAGGCTCAGACAAATGTGATAATGAAAGGCAATGCTGATCAACCCAGTCACTTTTGTTCGTCAAGGAGACGGGTCCCTTGGAGTCCAAGTCTTGGAGGCCAAGACGAACAAAGTGACTGAGTTGATCAGCATTGCCTTTCATTATCACATTTGTCTGGGCCCCAACAATTCCAAGCCAACAGCACTTCCAAAGTCTCCTGAATCTTCATTGTAATGGTGGCAACGAGGATGCGCGTGTGATCGCGTCGACTTCCAAGTGCGTCGCCGAGATCAAGTGGGAGTGATGAGCTGTAAACTTACTTGCGTGTCAAGTGCCAGTGCAATGCAGTCTGCCAGTGTCCAGTGCCCCTGTCTACGAGCCACCGTCCACTGCCAGTGTCTGCAAGACACATCCCAAGGATACTCATGCGCCTGGCAGTGCAGCTTGCGGCTGCACTACAGCCGGTACTCATGCGTGCAATGTCGAATGACTATACCAAGGACTGTATGCACAAGGACATCGTTGGCTGAGCGCTGCCAGGATGGTGTGCTCAACGAGAGTGCATTTATCTAGACTTTAGTTTGACTTATTTGCTATTTGTATACTAATCTACTGTTTGCGGAACAGCGGTGTTCTGGCGGAGGCTGCTCCCCACTTTGCGTTTTGACGCTTGCCGCTCACCCGAGAGCAGCAGAGAAGAGCGGCCTTTTGCCCGGCACTTACTGTACGTGCTTCACATTTCCTTGATTACTTCTCTAAAGTTGATCCTTAAGTGTATTTACATTTAAATGACACCACTCTTAGAAGCTATCGTCACATGGAGAGCAATCCCCTCGTGACGATCCCTACGTCACCACTTGTATGGGACAAACTCGCGATGAGCATTAAGCACCGAGACGTTCATTTCGAATCCTGGCTCGTAAGCAGACCGAGCAATCTCTCGGTGGGTTGGCCACCACTGTTTCAAGTTACGTACCAGCAGTGGCTGCCGACAGCGACGCATTGTGAAAAGACACGCTGCGATCTCTGTTGCCAGCCCTTCCAAAGGATCATGGCCCGCAAACAGAGCCGCGAAATCATGGCACATGTACGAGTGAGAGATCCGGATTCTGGTGAGACGGTCCAACTTGGAGTCCAAGCCTTGAAGGCTCAGACAAATGTGATAATGAAAGGCAATGCTGATCAACCCAGTCACTTTTGTTCGTCAAGGAGACGGGTCCCTTGGAGTCCAAGTCTTGGAGGCCAAGACGAACAAAGTGACTGAGTTGATCAGCATTGCCTTTCATTATCACATTTGTCTGGGCCCCAACAATTCCAAGCCAACAGCACTTCCAAAGTCTCCTGAATCTTCATTGTAATGGTGGCAACGAGGATGCGCGTGTGATCGCGTCGACTTCCAAGTGCGTCGCCGAGATCAAGTGGGAGTGATGAGCTGTGAAACTTACTTGCGTGTCAAGTGCCAGTGCAATGCAGTCTGCCAGTGTCCAGTGCCCCTGTCTACGAGCCACCGTCCACTGCCAGTGTCTGCAAGGACACATCCCAAGGATACTCATGCGCCTGGCAGTGCAGCTTGCGGCTGCACTACAGCCGGTACTCATGCGTGCAATGTCGAATGACTATACCAAGGACTGTATGCACAAGGACATCGTTGGCTGAGCGCTGCCAGGATGGTGTGCTCAACGAGAGTGCATTTATCTAGACTTTAGTTTGACTTATTTGCTATTTGTATACTAATCTACTGTTTGCGGAACAGCGGTGTTCTGGCGGAGGCTGCTCCCCACTTTGCGTTTTGACGCTTGCCGCTCACCCGAGAGCAGCAGAGAAGAGCGGCCTTTTGCCCGGCACTTACTGTACGTGCTTCACATTTCCTTGATTACTTCTCTAAAGTTGATCCTTAAGTGTATTTACATTTAAATGACACCTACTCTTAGAAGCGATCGTCACATGGAGAGCAATCCCCTCGTGACGATCCCTACGTCACCACTTGTATGGGACAAACTCGCGATGAGCATTAAGCACCGAGACGTTCATTTCGAATCCTGGCTCGTAAGCAGACCGAGCATCTCTCGGTGGGTTGGCCACCACTGTTTCAAGTTACGTACCAGCAGTGGCTGCCGACAGCGACGCATTGTGAAAAGACACGCTGCGATCTCTGTTGCCAGCCCTTCCAAAGGATCATGGCCCGCAAACAGAGCCGCGAAATCATGGCACATGTACGAGTGAGAGATCCGGATTCTGGTGAGACGTCCCAACTTGGAGTCCAAGCCTTGAAGGCTCAGACAAATGTGATAATGAAAGGCAATGCTGATCAACCCAGTCACTTTTGTTCGTCAAGGAGACGGGTCCCTTGGAGTCCAAGTCTTGGAGGCCAAGACGAACAAAGTGACTGAGTTGATCAGCATTGCCTTTCATTATCACATTTGTCTGGGCCCCAACAATTCCAAGCCAACAGCACTTCCAAAGTCTCCTGAATCTTCATTGTAATGGTGGCAACGAGGATGCGCGTGTGATCGCGTCGACTTCCAAGTGCGTCGCCGAGATCAAGTGGGAGTGATGAGCTGTAAACTTACTTGCGTGTCAAGTGCCAGTGCAATGCAAGTCTGCCAGTGTCCAGTGCCCCTGTCTACGAGCCACCGTCCACTGCCAGTGTCTGCAAGACACATCCCAAGGATACTCATGCGCCTGGCAGTGCAGCTTGCGGCTGCACTACAGCCGGTACTCATGCGTGCAATGTCGAATGACTATACCAAGGACTGTATGCACAAGGACATCGTTGGCTGAGCGCTGCCAGGATGGTGTGCTCAACGAGAGTGCATTTATCTAGACTTTAGTTTGACTTATTTGCTATTTGTATACTAATCTACTGTTTGCGGAACAGCGGTGTTCTGGCGGAGGCCTGCTCCCCACTTTGCGTTTTGACGCTTGCCGCTCACCCGAGAGCAGCAGAGAAGAGCGGCCTTTTGCCCGGCACTTACTGTACGTGCTTCACATTTCCTTGATTACTTCTCTAAAGTTGATCCTTAAGTGTATTTACATTTAAATGACACCACTCTTAGAAGCTATCGTCACATGGAGAGCAATCCCCTCGTGACGATCCCTACGTCACCACTTGTATGGGACAAACTCCGCGATGAGCATTAAGCACCGAGACGTTCATTTCGAATCCTGGCTCGTAAGCAGACCGAGCAATCTCTCGGTGGGGTTGGCCACCACTGTTTCAAGTTACGTACCAGCAGTGGCTGCCGACAGCGACGCATTGTGAAAAGACACGCTGCGATCTCTGTTGCCAGCCCTTCCAAAGGATCATGGCCCGCAAACAGAGCCGCGAAATCATGGCACATGTACGAGTGAGAGATCCGGATTCTGGTGAGACGTCCAACTTGGAGTCCAAGCCTTGAAGGCTCAGACAAATGTGATAATGAAAGGCAATGCTGATCAACCCAGTCACTTTTGTTCGTCAAGGAGACGGGTCCCTTGGAGTCCAAGTCTTGGAGGCCAAGACGAACAAAGTGACTGAGTTGATCAGCATTGCCTTTCATTATCACATTTGTCTGGGCCCCAACAATTCCAAGCCAACAGCACTTCCAAAGTCTCCTGAATCTTCATTGTAATGGTGGCAACGAGGATGCGCGTGTGATCGCGTCGACTTCCAAGTGCGTCGCCGAGATCAAGTGGGAGTGATGAGCTGTAAACTTACTTGCGTGTCAAGTGCCAGTGCAATGCAGTCTGCCAGTGTCCAGTGCCCCTGTCTACGAGCCACCGTCCACTGCCAGTGTCTGCAAGACACATCCCAAGGATACTCATGCGCCTGGCAGTGCAGCTTGCGGCTGCACTACAGCCGGTACTCATGCGTGCAATGTCGAATGACTATACCAAGGACTGTATGCACAAGGACATCGTTGGCTGAGCGCTGCCAGGATGGTGTGCTCAACGAGAGTGCATTTATCTAGACTTTAGTTTGACTTATTTGCTATTTGTATACTAATCTACTGTTTGCGGAACAGCGGTGTTCTGGCGGAGGCTGCTCCCCACTTTGCGTTTTGACGCTTGCCGCTCACCCGAGAGCAGCAGAGAAGAGCGGCCTTTTGCCCGGCACTTACTGTACGTGCTTCACATTTCCTTGATTACTTCTCTAAAGTTGATCCTTAAGTGTATTTACATTTAAATGACACCACTCTTAGAAGCTATCGTCACATGGAGAGCAATCCCCTCGTGACGATCCCTACGTCACCACTTGTATGGGACAAACTCGCGATGAGCATTAAGCACCGAGACGTTCATTTCGAATCCTGGCTCGTAAGCAGACCGAGCAATCTCTCGGTGGGTTGGCCACCACTGTTTCAAGTTACGTACCAGCAGTGGCTGCCGACAGCGACGCATTGTGAAAAGACACGCTGCGATCTCTGTTGCCAGCCCTTCCAAAGGATCATGGCCCGCAAACAGAGCCGCGAAATCATGGCACATGTACGAGTGAGAGATCCGGATTCTGGTGAGACGTCCAACTTGGAGTCCAAGCCTTGAAGGCTCAGACAAATGTGATAATGAAAGGCAATGCTGATCAACCCAGTCACTTTTGTTCGTCAAGGAGACGGGTCCCTTGGAGTCCAAGTCTTGGAGGCCAAGACGAACAAAGTGACTGAGTTGATCAGCATTGCCTTCATTATCACATTTGTCTGGGCCCCAACAATTCCAAGCCAACAGCACTTCCAAAGTCTCCTGAATCTTCATTGTAATGGTGGCAACGAGGATGCGCGTGTGATCGCGTCGACTTCCAAGTGCGTCGCCGAGATCAAGTGGGAGTGATGAGCTGTGAACTTACCTGCGTGTCAAGTGCCAGTGCAATGCAATCTGCCAGTGTCCAGTGCCCCTGTCTACGAGCCACCGTCCACTGCCAGTGTCTGCAAGACACCATCCCAAGGATACTCATGCGCCTGGCAGTGCAGCTTGCGGCTGCACTACAGCCGGTACTCATGCGTGCAATGTCGAATGACTATACCAAGGACTGTATGCACAAGGACATCGTTGGCTGAGCGCTGCCAGGATGGTGTGCTCAACGAGAGTGCATTTATCTAGACTTTAGTTTGACTTATTTGCTATTTGTATACTAATCTACTGTTTGCGGAACAGCGGTGTTCTGGCGGAGGCTGCTCCCCCACTTTGCGTTTTGACGCTTGCCGCTCACCCGAGAGCAGCAGAGAAGAGCGGCCTTTGCCCGGCAGTTACTGTACGTGCTTCACATTTCCTTGATTACTTCTCTAAAGTTGTTCCTTAAGTGTATTTACATTTAAATGACACTACTCTTAGAAGCGATCGTCACATGGAGATCAATCCCCTCGTGACGATCCCTACGTCACCACTTGTATGGGACAAACTCGCGATGAGCATTAAGCACCGAGACGTTCATTTCGAATCCTGGCTCGTAAGCAGACCGAGCAATCTCTCGGTGGGTTGGCCACCACTGTTTCAAGTTACGTACCAGCAGTGGCTGTCGACAGCGACGCATTGTGAAAAGACACGCTGCGATCTCTGTTGCCAGCCCTTCCAAAGGATCATGGCCCGCAAACAGAGCCGCGAAATCATGGCACATGTACGAGTGAGAGATCCGGATTCTGGTGAGACGTCCAACTTGGAGTCCAACTTGGAGTCCAACTTGGAGTCCAAGCCTTGAAGGCTCAGACAAATGTGATAATGAAAGGCAATGCTGATCAACCCAGTCACTTTGTTCGTCTTGGCCTCCAAGACTTGGACTCCAAGGGACCCGTCTCCTTGACGAACAAAAGTGACTGGGTTGATCAGCATTGCCTTTCATTATCACATTTGTCTGGGCCCCAACAATTCCAAGCCAACAGCACTTCCAAAGTCTCCTGAATCTTCATTGTAATGGTGGCAACGAGGATGCGCGTGTGATCGCGTCGACTTCCAAGTGCGTCGCCGAGATCAAGTGGGAGTGATGAGCTGTGAACTTACCTGCGTGTCAAGTGCCAGTGCAATGCAATCTGCCAGTGTCCAGTGCCCCTGTCTACGAGCCACCGTCCACTGCCAGTGTCTGCAAGGCACATCCCAAGGATACTCATGCGCCTGGCAGTGCAGCTTGCGGCTGCACTACAGCCGGTACTCATGCGTGCAATGTCGAATGACTATACCAAGGACTGTATGCACAAGGACATCGTTGGCTGAGCGCTGCCAGGATGGTGTGTGCTCAACGAGATTGCATTTATCTAGACTTTAGTTTGACTTATTTGCTATTTGTATACTAATCTACTGTTTGCGGAACAGCGGTGTTCTGGCGGAGGCTGCTCCCCACTTTGCGTTTTGACGCTTGCCGCTCACCCGAGAGCAGCAGAGAAGAGCGGCCTTTTGCCCGGCAGTTACTGTACGTGCTTCACATTTCCTTGATTACTTCTCTAAAGTTGATCCTTAAGTGTATTTACATTTAAATGACACCACTCTTAGAAGCGATCGTCACATGGAGAGCAATCCCCTCGTGACGATCCCTACGTCACCACTTGTATGGGACAAACTCGCGATGAGCATTAAGCACCGAGACGTTCATTTCGAATCCTGGCTCGTAAGCAGACCGAGCAATCTCTCGGTGGGTTGGCCACCACTGTTTCAAGTTACGTACCAGCAGTGGCTGCCGACAGCGACGCATTGTGAAAAGACACGCTGCGATCTCTGTTGCCAGCCCTTCCAAAGGATCATGGCCCGCAAACAGAGCCGCGAAATCATGGCACATGTACGAGTGAGAGATCCGGATTCTGGTGAGACGTCCAACTTGGAGTCCAACTTGGAGTCCAAGCCTTGAAGGCTCAGACAAATGTGATAATGAAAGGCAATGCTGATCAACCCAGTCACTTTTGTTCGTCAAGGAGACGGGTCCCTTGGAGTCCAAGTCTTGGAGGCCAAGACGAACAAAGTGACTGAGTTGATCAGCATTGCCTTTCATTATCACATTGTCTGGGCCCCAACAATTCCAAGCCAACAGCACTTCCAAAGTCTCCTGAATCTTCATTGTAATGGTGGCAACGAGGATGCGCGTGTGATCGCGTCGACTTCCAAGTGCGTCGCCGAGATCAAGTGGGAGTGATGAGCTGTAAACTTACTTGCGTGTCAAGTGCCAGTGCAATGCAGTCTGCCAGTGTCCAGTGCCCCTGTCTACGAGCCACCGTCCACTGCCAGTGTCCTGCAAGACACATCCCAAGGATACTCATGCGCCTGGCAGTGCAGCTTGCGGCTGCACTACAGCCGGTACTCATGCGTGCAATGTCGAATGACTATACCAAGGACTGTATGCACAAGGACATCGTTGGCTGAGCGCTGCCAGGATGGTGTGCTCAACGAGAGTGCATTTATCTAGACTTTAGTTTGACTTATTTGCTATTTGTATACTAATCTACTGTTTGCGGAACAGCGGTGTTCTGGCGGAGGCTGCTCCCCACTTTGCGTTTTGACGCTTGCCGCTCACCCGAGAGCAGCAGAGAAGAGCGGCCTTTTGCCCGGCACTTACTGTACGTGCTTCACATTTCCTTGATTACTTCTCTAAAGTTGATCCTTAAGTGTATTTACATTTAAATGACACCACTCTTAGAAGCTATCGTCACATGGAGAGCAATCCCCTCGTGACGATCCCTACGTCACCACTTGTATGGGACAAACTCGCGATGAGCATTAAGCACCGAGACGTTCATTTCGAATCCTGGCTCGTAAGCAGACCGAGCAATCTCTCGGTGGGTTGGCCACCACTGTTTCAAGGTTACGTACCAGCAGTGGCTGCCGACAGCGACGCATTATGAAAAGACACGCTGCGATCTCTGTTGCCAGCCCTTCCAAAGGATCATGGCCCGCAAACAGAGCCGCGAATCATGGCACATGTACGAGTGAGAGATCCGGATTCTGGTGAGACGTTCCACTTGGAGTCCAAGGAGTCCAACTTGGAGTCCAAGGAAGCCTAGACAAATGTTGATAATGAAAGGCAATGCTGATCAACCCAGTCACTTTTGTTCGTCAAGGAGACGGGTCCCTTGGAGTCCAAGTCTTGGAGGCCAAGACGAACAAAGTGACTGAGTTGATCAGCATTGCCTTCATTATCACATTTGTCTGGGCCCCAACAATTCCAAGCCAACAGCACTTCCAAAGTCTCCTGAATCTTCATTGTAATGGTGGCAACGAGGATGCGCGTGTGATCGCGTCGACTTCCAAGTGCGTCGCCGAGATCAAGTGGGAGTGATGAGCTGTAAACTTACTTGCGTGTCAAGTGCCAGTGCAATGCAGTCTGCCAGTGTCCAGTGCCCCTGTCTACGAGCCACCGTCCACTGCCAGTGTCTGCAAGACACATCCCAAGGATACTCATGCGCCTGGCAGTGCAGCTTGCGGCTGCACTACAGCCGGTACTCATGCGTGCAATGTCGAATGACTATACCAAGGACTGTATGCACAAGGACATCGTTGGCTGAGCGCTGCCAGGATGGTGTGCTCAACGAGAGTGCATTTATCTAGACTTTAGTTTGACTTATTTGCTATTTGTATACTAATCTACTGTTTACGGAACAGCGGTGTTCTGGCGGAGGCTGCTCCCCACTTTGCGTTTTGACGCTGCCGCTCACCCGAGAGCAGCAGAGAAGAGCGGCCTTTTGCCCGGCACTTACTGTACGTGCTTCACATTTCCTTGATTACTTCTCTAAAGTTGATCCTTAAGTGTATTTACATTTAAATGACACCACTCTTAGAAGCTATCGTCACATGGAGAGCAATCCCCTCGTGACGATCCCTACGTCACCACTTGTATGGGACAAACTCGCGATGAGCATTAAGCACCGAGACGTTCATTTCGAATCCTGGCTCGTAAGCAGACCGAGCAATCTCTCGGTGGGTTGGCCACCACTGTTTCAAGTTACGTACCAGCAGTGGCTGCCGACAGCGACGCATTGTGAAAAGACACGCTGCGATCTCTGTTGCCAGCCCTTCCAAAGGATCATGGCCCGCAAACAGAGCCGCGAAATCATGGCACATGTACGAGTGAGAGATCCGGATTCTGGTGAGACGTCCAACTTGGAGTCCACTTGGAGTCCAAGCCTTGAAGGCCTCAGACAAATGTGATAATGAAAGGCAATGCTGATCAACCCAGTCACTTTTGTTCGTCAAGGAGACGGGTCCCTTGGAGTCCAAGTCTTGGAGGCCAAGACGAACAAAGTGACTGAGTTTGATCAGCATTGCCTTTCATTATCACATTTGTCTGGGCCCCAACAATTCCAAGCCAACAGCACTTCCAAGGTCTCCTGAATCTTCATTGTAATGGTGGCAACGAGGATGCGCGTGTGATCGCGTCGACTTCCAAGTGCGTCGCCGAGATCAAGTGGGAGTGATGCAGCTGTAAACTTACTTGCGTGTCAAGTGCCAGTGCAATGCAGTCTGCCAGTGTCCAGTGCCCCTGTCTACGAGCCACCGTCCCTGCCAGTGTCTGCAAGACACATCCCAAGGATACTCATGCGCCTGGCAGTGCAGCTTGCGGCTGCACTACAGCCGGTACTCATGCGTGCAATGTCGAATGACTATACCAAGGACTGTATGCACAAGGACATCGTTGGCTGAGCGCTGCCAGGATGGTGTGCTCAACGAGAGTGCATTTATCTAGACTTTAGTTGACTTATTTGCTATTTGTATACTAATCTACTGTTGCGGAACAGCGGTGTGTTCTGGCGGAGGGCTGCTCCCCACTTTGCGTTTTGACGCTTGCCGCTCACCCGAGAGCAGCAGAGAAGAGCGGCCTTTTGCCCGGCACTTACTGTACGTGCTTCACATTCCTTGATTACTTCTCTAAAGTTGATCCTTAAGTGTATTTACATTTAAATGACACACTCTTAGAAGCTATCGTCCACATGGAGAGCAATCCCTCGTGACGATTCCCTACGTCACCACTTGTATGGGACAAACTCGCGATGAGCATTAAGCACCGAGACGTTCATTTCGAATCCTGGCTCGTAAGGCAGACCGAGCAATCTCTCGGTGGGTTGGCCACCACTGTTTCAAGTTACGTACCAGCAGTGGCTGCCGACAGCGACGCATTATGAAAAGACACGCTGCGATCTCTGTTGCCAGCCCTTCCAAAGGATCATGGCCCGCAAACAGAGCCGCGAAATCATGGCACATGTACGAGTGAGAGATCCGGATTCTGGTGAGACTCCCAACTTGGAAGTCCAACTTGGAGTCCAAGCCTTGAAGGCTCAGACAAATGTGATAATGAAAGGCAATGCTGATCAACCCAGTCACTTTTGTTCGTCTTGGCCTCCAAGACTTGGACTCCAAGGGACCCGTCTCCTTGACGAACAAAAGTGACTGGGTTGATCAGCATTGCCTTTCATTATCACATTTGTCCTGGGCCCCAACAATTCCAAGCCAACAGCACTTCCAAAAGTCTCCTGAATCTTCATTGTAATGGTGGCAACGAGGATGCGCGTTGTGATCGCGTCGACTTCCAAGTGCGTCGCCGGAGATCAAGTGGGAGTGATGAGCTGTAAACTTACTTGCGTGTCAAGTGCCAGTGCAATGCAGTCTGCCAGTGTCCAGTGCCCCTGTCCTACGAGCCACCGTCCACTGCCAGTGTCCTGCAAGGCACATCCCAAGGATACTCATGCGCCTGGGCAGTGCAGCTTGCGGCTGCACTACAGCCGGTACTCATGCGTGCAATGTCGATGACTATACCAAGGACTGTATGCACAAGGACATCGTTGGCTGAGCGCTGCCAGGATGGTGTGCTCAACGAGAGTGCATTTATCTAGACTTTAGTTTGACTTATTTGCTATTTGTATACTAATCTACTGTTTGCGGAACAGCGGTGTTCTGGCGGAGGCTGCTCCCCACTTTGCGTTTTGACGCTTGCCGCTCACCCGAGAGCAGCAGAGAAGAGCGGCCTTTTGCCCGGCACTTACTGTACGTGCTTCACATTTCCTTGATTACTTCTCTAAAGTTGATCCTTAAGTGTATTTACATTTAAATGACACCACTCTTAGAAGCTATCGTCACATGGAGAGCAATCCCCTCGTGACGATCCCTACGTCACCACTTGTATGGGACAAACTCGCGATGAGCATTAAGCACCGAGACGTTCATTTCGAATCCTGGCTCGTAAGCAGACCGAGCAATCTCTCGGTGGGTTGGCCACCACTGTTTCAAGTTTACGTACCAGCAGTGGCTGCCGACAAGCGACGCATTGTGAAAAGACACGCTGCGATCTCTGTTGCCAGCCCTTCCAAAGGATCATGGCCCGCAAACAGAGCCGCGAAATCATGGCACATGTACGAGTGAGAGATCCGGATTCTGGTGAGACGTCCAACTTGGAGTCCACTTGGAGTCCAAGTCTTGAAGGCTCAGACAAATGTGATAATGAAAGGCAATGCTGATCAACCCAGTCACTTTGTTCGTCAAGGAGACGGGTCCCTGGAGTCCAAGTCTTGGAGGCCAAGATCGAACAAGTGACTGAGTTGATCAGCATTGCCTTTCATTATCACATTTGTCTGGGCCCCAACAATTCAAGCCACACAGCACCTCCAAAGTCTTCTGACTCTTCATTAAAATGGTTCAGAGCTTGCCCCGCGACTACGACATCGCTATCATCGGTGGTGGCATTGCCGGCATCACCCTCGCCATTGGCTGGTGCGTGCCAACGTCCCCGTCACTCTGTACGAATCGGCCAAGGCGTTCGGGGAAATCGGCGCCGGTGTCGCTCTCGCCGCCAATGCCGCTCGAGCAATGGAACTACTAGCTCCAGACATCAAACGCGGCTTCGATCGCGTCGGGACGTTCAATCTCTTAACGGTTAAGAAGAATATATGGATCGATTTCCGCAAGGTGTCGGCACCCGAGGCAACAACGGAGCCGGTGAACTGATTACTAGTGTCGAGACACCTGCAGGATCGGCTTACGTCCACCGTGCTCACTTCCTCGACGAAATGGTCAAGCTCATTCGGAAGGGGTAGCCAAGTTCGACAAGCGTCTTCAAGACATCGAGACGCTCCCCGACGGTGACGTCAAGCTCAAGTTTACCGACGGAACAGAAGCTGTGCACAGCGCCGTGATCGGATGCGATGGCATCAAGTCGCGAACACGCAAGGTGATCCTCGGTGAGAATGACCCGGCCGCCAACGCCGTCTTCTCTGGTAAATACGTCTACCGTGGACTTATCCCGATGGACAAGGCCGCCGCTTTACTGGGCGACGAGATGGCTCGCAACAGCCAAATGTACTTTGGATACCATGGCCACGTGCTGACGTTCCCCATCCAACATGGCGACGTCATGAACGTGGTGGCGTTTGCCAGCAAGGACGAATGGAAAGACCCGAACTGGGTCGTAGGCACCACCAAGAGGACCTTACCAAGGACTTTGTGGGCTTCTCCAAGCATGTTCGTGGCATCATCTCAATGATGGAGAATACTGATATTTGGGCATTATTCATCACCTTCCTGCTCGCACCTACACGCGCGAACGCATGCTTGTCATTGGCGATGCAGCTCATGCTACAACGCCGAACCATGGATCGGGTGCAGCGATGGCCATTGAAGACGCGTACGTACTGTCATCACTGTTGGCTGACGTGCACCACGCGTCCGACCTGAAGGGAGCCTTCCAGTCGTTCGAGAAGGTGCGTCTGTATCGTACGCAAAGGTGGTGGCCACGAGCCACGAGGCTGGCAAGTTGTACGACTTCGAGCTGGCTGGCTACGAGGACGATGTGAAGAAATCGCGAAGAACCTACAGAAACGTATGCGCTGGATCTGGGAGGAAGACCTGGAGCAGGAAGTAGCAGACGCCAAGTTGTTCTTTCAGACCGCGGCTAAGCAGAAGTATTAATCACAATCACTTGGTTTCATTAACACCCAAATTGAAGTTAGTCAGATTGTCTTTGAATCATCGCCTATTGCCTTCTATTTTTTAATGGCGTGACGTTGAATGTACAGTTTGTGAGGTCTTCACTCATCGCCCAGAGTGCAGCACCGTCGTGTTTAGAATGACTAGCAGCACTGGCTTTGGCTTTGGCTGGGCCTTTGCCTCTAATCTCCAGGAACCCATCAGGACCGAAGAAGTCTCCACTTATCACAGATGCATCCGTCGCAGCGAAGAGCGATGGAAGCGCTCCACGTTCAGTAGCTTGCATGATATGAAGCATGTCTGCCAGCTTAGCGATGAAGCCTAACAACCAAGACGGCAGGTGGTGGCGAGCAGCTGGGGTGCAATGTCCGACGAGGTGATGCCCGGGTGAGCTGCCACGACAATCACCCGGTCTGTCAACCCTGCTTCTGCTATACGTCGATCGAGCTCGAACGTGAAGAGCATGTTGGCTAGCTTGGACGTGCCATATTCTTTAGCGTAAAGCTTTTTGTTGGGTTGGACCTGGCTAATGTCCTCAATTCATCTTCACCCAACGGTGCGACAAGCTGCTCACATTCACGATTCGTGATACTTCGTTTCCACTTTGAAGGAGATCGAAGAGTAAATGCGTCAGATAAAAATGACCCAGTGGTTCACGGCGAACTGCATCTCGAGTCCATCGGGTGTGTGGGTTGGATGAGGCACTATGATGCCCCCGTTGTTAACCAACAAGTCCAGTCGGTCGAACTTGGCTCGGAAAGTATCGGCAAACGCCCGAACGCTGCTCAGGTCGCTCAAATCCAGCAGCAGAAATTCCAAGGTGACGGGGTCAGGTTCCAGTTCCGCTTTAATCGCGCGTATAGCCGCCTGCGCGCGCTCTGCATTGCGGCAACGAGCACCACGTGCGCCCCCTTGCGAGCCAGCTCCAGAGCTGTAGAGAAGCCGATCCCAGAGTTGTGCCTGTCACGACCGCCACTTTGCCGGCCAGCGACGGAATTCGTGAGAGGTCCCAATGGTCCATGTGGTGAAAAGGGTTTTGTAGTTTTTGGTATTTTTCGCTCATTTGTTTTTGACACTAAATTTTAAGGTTCGAAATAGAAGTTTGGTCGTGAACCGATCCCAAGCCACGTCATCAGTGCATGTATTGCTATAACCGACGTTTTGGGGCCCGCTGCAACAGCACGTGTTAGAATGCGTATTGGTACTACCGCTTTGACTCTTTGAAGGTAAATGAAGACTGAATTATTTAAGTGCTACCAAATTGGTAGCACTTAATAATTCAGTCTTCATTTTACCTTCAAAGAGTCAAAGCGGTCAGAAGTGTGTTCACGGAACGGAGTTCCAATAGCACGCAGCTGGTAGGCTTGCTTCCCGGTGTGCCCAGAACGCGTTTCTCTTGATTCTCTGCTCACACCTGGCAGAAATCGAACGTTGAAGGATAAGCTCGGCCTTTCCATCCTGACGAGCTGTCAGTACCGACATGTATGTTGCATATCCATGGATACCACCGAGGCTCGACTTATCGTTCTCCTCCACACTGCATTATTGACCGTATCCACATATTTATAGTTTGTATGAACATCGCCGCTCTTCCACCTTGTAAAAACTGAAGTTTTATACATGTACAGGCAGCGGACGAAAGTTTTCAGATGTCAAGGTTTCAGTTCGCATTGGTCGTTGATAGTGTCGTGATGCCGCTTCTCTACATGTACGACCCCTTTGAGTCCCGCTCTTATCATTGGCACAGACAGGAGATCGTCTTGTATTTTGAGTTGAAGACGATGCAAATCCTTGAGCGCACCAAGCGTACGATTGCCAAAACTTGACACGTGAGGTCAAACTGACAGTGTTGATACATGTAGGTACAGTACTGTACATGTGTCTGGTTGTCAACCGCGGTTGATAGTATCAAGTTGATACAAGTACAGCTGTACAGGCCGGGAAATGCGGCATTTCAAATGCCGGGTGCAACCTCGGTCACAGCCAGGCTGCTCACTTTGTCCCTCCACCACGCGTATGGGCTCATTCCGACATTTGCGAGCTCGTCCTTGACTTAAAATTGCCGTCACAATTGCAATGGAGTTTAAGGAGTTCCGTAACCGCTCGGCTCGTGAGCCCTTCACGAGTCCGTACCCTCCGATGGAGCTGTCACCAAAGGAAAAAGACCTCTTACGGCAGCTTGCGAAGGACTTGGTGGCTGTAAATTTGGAAGAGTTCGAAGAGTTCCTCTTCGGAGTGCTCCCAGAACACCAGTGGAGTTCGTGCGCCGTGACGAGCAGGTCGAGACGTTTCTTCTCGTCGTGAGAAATACGGTCTTCGTGGATTTGGTGCCACCACGCGGTTCCGTCGCAACACATCCGACACCAGTGCGAGCATGGCAATGCACCACGAGTGATGAGTTGACGTCTCTGGAGTCGCGGACATTCGCTCTGTCGGATTCAAAGATGGCAACGATTGAGGATGGAGTCTACGGCGCCATGAGTCCCACCACAGAAGTCTCCGCACCAAATCTGCGTACGTTGACGACAAAATCGAGGAGTGCAACGTGCTCGCTCTCATCGACAACGTGACAGACTCCGATCCATTTACGTCACTGACTGTTCGCTGGCGTGTGACGGAGACCCCGCCGATCATGCGTACGTTCCTCAAGAGCTACGACCCTATCTATCTTGAGGCCACGGGTTTTACGACGCTAAGCACGGCGAGACCGTGTGTGAGCTATCAGCTTTGCTTCCATCGATTTCCCGCACTTAACTCCTCCTCTTTCGACGCATTCCCGAGGCCAAGTTGCCGCCATCCTGTTTCATGCGCAGATTGACAAGGACACTGTACAGATTCACGGACGCGGGGTGTTTGCCATTCCGTTTGAGCGAGCACGT